>SJYA01001765.1:245624-270836 GCA_006410615.1 Neotragus moschatus | reverse complement strand
AACACTTGAATTTATTTAATGATATTTCATTGAATATATGAATTGATTTTTCTTACCAGTTGTTCTAGAGCTTCCCATATATATCTTAAGCTATCATAATCTACTTTAGGGCAAGACAAAGTTATTCAATGAATATAGAAATGTTATTTTATAGCTCTATTCCAACTCCTATATCTACACATTGAAATCTGTAAATGTTACAAACTGTACAGTATTATAATAATTTCTTTATATAATTTTATGTCATGAAAATATTGGAGAAGAAAGCAGAGAAGCCATATGCTTATGTCATTTGTTAAATAAAACTTCTTATATATTATTCCTGGTCTTCTTTATTTGTTCCTCTGGAGTTAGTATCTGTCATTTTCTTAATTCAAAAGAGCTTTGCTTCCACTGTTTCCTTGATCTCTTATTTTCAGTTTTACCCTACATTTCTATATGCTGTAGGCCAAACAATGCAATTATATACAGCTTGCTTTGTACAATTTCCATTTAAGTCAGTCAAGATAAATATAAAAATAAATATAAATTTTCACTTCTTTCATTATTGCTTAATTACTTCTCCCTGTGCTCTTCATTTTTCATATGTATATTAACTACTATGTGGGGACACTTGCTTTCAGCCTAAAGAATAACTTCTATTATTTACTTATGTTTTCATTTTACCTGTTTCTCCACTTTTATTTATTTTTTTAAAATAGAAATTTATTTATTTTAATTGGAGGTTAATTACTTTACAATATTGTATTGGTTTTGCCATACATCAACATGAATCTGCCACAGGTATACACTTTATTTTTAAAAATCTTTTAATTTTTATATTAGAAAATAATCATTTAACAGTTTTGTGATTTTTCCAGGTGGATAGCAAAGGGATTCAGCCATACATATACATGTATCCATTCTCTTCCAGACTACCCTCCCATCCAAGCTGCCACATAAGATTGAACAGAGTTCGCTGTGCTATATAGTACAAACTTGTTGGTTATACATATTAAACATAGTGGTGTGTACATGTCAGTTCCAAACTCCATTACTATCCCTTTCCTCCTGGCAACCATAACTTCATTCTCTAATCACTTAATTGCAACATATTTTCTAACATTTGTTAGTTTGGTAATATTTTTATTTCACCTTCACATTTGAAAGCATTTGTGGTTAAAGTAAGATTCTTGATTTACAGTTTTTTTTCTTTCAAGACTGAAAATATCTTTCGACTTCCTCTTGTGTCCATTGTTCTTATGAGAAATTAGCTGCTAATCTTATTGGGATTCCCTTTAAGATGAAATATTTTTGTCTTGCCACTTTCTCTTTGTCTCTGGCTTTCAATATTTTTACTATGAGGTGCCTAGTTATGGCTCTCTTTGCTCTTTACCTCTCTGGAGTTTGTGTAGCTTCTTGGTATATAGATTAATGCATTTCATCAAATTTAGTAACTTTATGGACAGTAATTTTTCAACTCCCTTTTTTTCCCTGTAATTTCCATCCTCTGTTTTCATTCTCTTTACACATGAATTGGTGTGCTTGGTGGTGTGCCATATGTTTCTGAGGCTCCATAAATGTTTCTTTATTTGCTTTCTCTTCTTAGAGTACACATTTTCTACAGACTCATTTTGAAGTTTTCTGATGTTTTTTTCTGAAAATCAAAATTACTCTTGAGTGCCTCTGGTAAATTTTGATTTCAAGTAATGAACTTTTATAGTCTAGAATTTTAATTTGATTTCTTTCTTATTTTCTGTTTATTGATATTCTACACTTTGATGCCACAATAATATATCTTTATTTAAGCATGATTTCTTTTAGTTCTTTGAACATAACTGTAACAGCTTCTTTGAACACTTTATTTGATAGGGCTGACATGCGGTCTCTCTCACATCCAGTTTTAGGTTACTGTTTCTGGTCTCTCATGTATGAGCCACATTTTTATTTTTCATATTGTTTGTTTATATTGGCTTGTTTATTTCATAATTTTTTGGTTGAATACTATACATTTTGGATACTTACTGTAGCAAGTTTTGATATCAATTTTCCCCTCTTCTCCTTTCTATGTTTTGTATTTGTTTTTATCTTTTTATGTCTTGGTTTATTGACTTGGGGTGAAGTATCTTAATAATGTTTTCTTTTTCCTACAGTATAAAGTCTCTGCTATTACTCCTCAAAGGATGCAGCCTTGGGTGTGAACCCAGTCACCCTTGGATGATACTGGTTTCTACAGAGTTTCTTAGACTGTATCTTTCCCTGATTTCTCTATTAATTTGTTTGCCTCTGTGATATTATACCAGAATGGTTAGGCTTCATTGATTGCCAGCTGATTGTTGTTTTTTTTCTGACAGCTCCTGGTGCCCTACATTGCTTTACAGTTTCATCTAACATCTAACCTCTTTGAAAGAGAATTTTTTGTGGCTAGTTTTTGAGATTTGTTCTCATCACAGTCATGATCTTTATAAAATATTTCACTGGTTCTTTGTGGTTACATTGTACTCTACAGTTTGTTTTCTTATTTTCTTGAACTTTCAGGAGTCCCTTCAACTACATACAACAAAAATCCCCATTGTTTTGAGAATGCCCTTTAAATTCCCAATATGCTATTCTAAATAAAATAAGTTTCTTAGACAATAACTGTGAAACTATCTTATGGCCTGCCTGACACCTTGGATAAAATATCTACCTGATTATTCTAGACCGTGGAGTACAGCCAGTGGCCCAATACTTCCAGAGTGAGACATTTACTTTATGAGCAGAGAACTTGTTTTAGACCACAAAATCTGTCCTTCTTAGCTTGCTTCTTTTGATATTGAATGTCTGTCTTATGAGCAAGCTAGTTCAGGGATATTTGGATCCCATTATTCTCAGCCTTTGACTGTGTCGATCACAACAAGCTATGCAAAATTCTTCAAAAGATGGGAATACCAGACCACCTTATCTTCTTCATGAGAAATCTGTATGCAAGTCAAGAAGCAGCAGTTAGAACTGGACACGTGACAACAGACTGGTTGCAAATTGGAAAAGGAGTACATCAAGGCTGTATCTTGTCACCCTGCTTATTCAACTTATACGCAGAGTACATCACATAAAATGGTGGATTGGATGAAGCACAAGCTGGAATTGAGATTTCTGGGAGAAATATCAGTAAACTCAGATATGAGATGTCACCACTCTTAGAGAAGAAAATGAAGAACTAAAGAGCCTCTTGATAAAAGTGAAAGAGGAGAGTGAAAAATCTGTTTTAAAGCTCAACATTAAAAAACTAAGATCATGGCATTCGGTCCTATCACTTCATGGCAAATAGCTGGGGAAACAATGGAAACAGTGAGATATTTTATTTTGGGGGACTCCAAAATCACTGAAGGTGGTGACTGCACCCATGAAATTAAATGACACTTGCTCCTTGGAAGAAAAGCTACGGCCAACCTAGACAGCATATTCAAAAGCAGAGACATTACTTTGTTGACAAAAGTTTGTCTAGTCAAAGCTATGCTTTTTCCAGTAGTCGTGTATGGATGTGAGAGTTGAACTATAAAGTTGAGAGCTGAAGAATTGATGCTTTTGATGTGTTGGTGGAGAAGACTCTTGAGAGTCCCCTGATCTACAAGGAGATCCAACCAGTCCATCCTAAAGGAAATCAGTCCTGAATATTCATTGTAAGGAAGGACTGATGCTGAAGTTGAAACTCCAATACACTGTCCACCTGAAGACAATGCGAAGAACTGACTCCTTGGAAAAGACCCTGATGTTTGGAAAGCTTGAAGTCAGGAGGAGAAGGGGAAGACAGAGGCTAGGATGGTTGGATGGCATCACTGACTTGATGGACATGAGTTTAACCAAGCTCTGGGAGTTGATGATGGACAGGGAGGCCTGGCGTGCTGTAGTGCATGGGGTCTCAAAGAGTTGGAAACCACTGAGTGACTGAACTGAACTGATTCTCAACCTTCTATACATACCTTAAGGATGCACCTTATAAGTGATACCTGGCTGAAGAAAGGAGTCTTTATCTCTTGGATACATTCACCTGAAATTTAGCTTCATTCATATGCTGCTAAAGTGAATGGGGAATGCTGGTGGTTTGACCCTCTTAAAGTGGTATTCTGATTCTTGGATGGCAACTAGGGAAAGGCATTCATTTTCTTCTTGGCTTATGCACTGAGTGGTGCTTTCATCATGCTAGCTGGAGTGGCTAGGGATTGGTTCATTTCCCAAATACCATATATATTAAATAACCAAGATTTTGTAAATTTTCTTGGATGAATAGTTTTCACATATTGCATGTACTTAAGAAAATTTCTAATTATTTAAAAATTTTAAATGGTTTTTCATTATGACTGTTTCCTGGGGAGAGGGTCCTTGGAGCAACTCACTATTTTTGGATTAGTCTCCCTCCTTTGTTATACTCTACAGATTTTTAGACTACTATAAAGAAGAATTGATGGTTTTGAACTGTAGTGCTGGAGAAGACTCTTGAGAGTCCCTTGGACTCCAAGGAGATCCAACCAGTCCATCCTAAAGGAGATCAGTCCTGGGTATTCATTGGTAGGTCTGATGTTGAAGCTGAAGCTCCAATACTTTGACTACCTGATGCAAAGTACTGACTTATTTGAAAAGACCCTGATGATGGGAACAGTTGAAGGCAGGAAGAGAAGGTGATGATGGAGGATGAGATGGTTGGAGGGCATCACTGACTCAGTGGGCATGAGTTTAGGTAAACTCCGGGAGTTGGTGATGGATAGGGAGGCCTGACATGCTGCAGATCATGGGGTTGCAAAGAGTCAGGCACAACTGAGTGACTGAACTGAACTGAATGATTTGGCTATTCAATCTGCAATTTGGAAAACATCCAGACTGTAAGATTAAGGATTACCATTTTAATGACTGTGTACTCTGAAATTTTGCTTCTGTTATTGACCAAGGATTCAGGAACATTCATGAAGATTCTCGCAATAAGGTTGTGATGATACCACCTATAATAAAATTACCAGTCAACTCAGATTACCATCACTGATGCCTGATTCTATTATCTTGCAAACTATTGCAACATATCTGCCATCAAAAACTGGACAAAATAAAATAATTCATATTTAAAATATAAAAGCTACTGCTGCAGGTAAGACTTTTACTTCCTGAGAAAAATTGACCTGTTTTTCTCTTTGTGAGGGAAGCCACTTTGTACAGGACTTTATTTCTCTCTTGGCCTGGAAGATTGACATTTTTGACACCCTTTGAGGCTATTGGTGGTGTTTCAGCACTACTGACACTTGTTGTTTATTGTTTGTTCAATAAACCATTTATTAAGCATTTATATCCTCTTGCTTAATCCTACTAATAACTTCATGAGGTAGAAAGTAGATAGCATCATTGTCATCATTTTCTAGGTAAGAAGAAGAAGAAGAAAAAACAAAGCTGTGGCAATGTCCTTCAGAAAGTGAATGGATCAGTGAACCATAGTACATCCAGATAATGGAATGTTATTATCAGGACCCATCACTTCATGACAAATTGATGGAGAGAAAGTGGAAACAGTGACAGATTATATTTTCTTGGGCTCCAAAATCATTGCATACAGTGACTAAAAGTCACTCAATCGTGTCTGACTCTGTCACCCCATGGACTGTAATCTTCCCATCTCCTCTGTCCATGGGATTCTCCAGGCAAGAATACTGAAGTGGGTTGCCATTCCCTTTTCCAGGAGATCTTCCTGACCCAGGGATCAAAAACAGGTCGTGCTGCACTCCATATGGTCACAAAGATTTGGACAGGGCTTAGCGACTGAACACCAACAATAATTGTGTTATCCATTGCTGATTGTCTATTTTTTAATTTTCCTAAGTCCTCTTTAAACATATCTTATATCTTCTTGATCTGTTCCTCCAGTCTATTTATCTGTGCCTCCATTTTATTTTTAAGAGTTTGGATCATCTTTACTATTGAAAGGTTGTGGTTGTGAGCTGTGTGCTACCCTGGGATTTGTGACCTCCAGAGGAGAGGATTTCAATCTGGGGCCAGAGACGAAGCTTGACTACTGGGAACTTTCTGTGTAGCAAATCTTTATTAAAGTATAATAGATATAGGGAAATCTTCTGACATAAATGTCAGAAGGGGACAGAAAGTGTGCAAGCTTGCTAGTTTTTAACAAGGTGTTTTATGTCTGCTGAAGTGAGGTGAAAGTCTCTCAGTCATGTCTGACTCTTTGTGACTCCATGGACTCCATGGAATTCTCTAGGCCAGAATGCTGGAGGGGGCAGCAGTTCCCTTCTCCAGGGGATCTTCCCAACCCAGGTCTCCTGCATTGCAAGCAGATTCTTTACCACCTGAGCCACAAGGGAAGCCCAAGAATACTAGAGTGGGTAGCCTATCCATTCTTCCGGGATTCTTCCCAACCCAGGAATAGAACCAGGGTCTACCACATTGCAAGTGAATTCTTTCTCAAATGAGCTATCAAGGAAACCCCATTAGTGAGCTGCTAAAGCAATACGTGAACCGTGAACTTCCAGATGTTCAAGCTGGTTTTAGAAAAGGCACAGGATCCAGAGATCAAATTGCCAACATCCGCTGGATCATCGAAAAAGCAAGAGACTGTTTTTTGGACTCTGTGGGAGAGGGAGAGGGTGGGATGATTTTGGAGAATGGAATTGAAACATGTATAATATGATATATTAGATGAATCACCAGTCCAGGTTCTATGCATGATACTGGATGCTTCGGAATGGTGCATTGGGACAACCTGAGGGATGGTACGGGGAGGGAGGAGGGAGGGGAGGTCAGGATGGGGAACATGTGTATACCTGTGATGGATTCATGTTGATGTATGGCAAAACCAATACAATATTNGGAGTGGGGGCAGGAGGAGAAGGGGACGACTGAGGCTGAGATGGCTGGATGGTATCACCAACTCGAAGGATGTGTATCTGAGTGAACTTCGGGAGTTGGTGATGGACAGGGAGGCCTGGCATGCTGTGATTCATGGGGTCGCAAAGAGTTAGACATGACTGAGTGACTGGACTGAACTGAACTGAATGAATCAGGTAAGAGAGATACTTCAAGGCTGAGGGATGAGGGAGTTTGACCAGTTCCCCTCCCACAATAGCATTTTTGAGATAGAATGGCACAAAGTGTGTCATCCCTGGCGTGGTTTGTTGAGCCATTATCAGCCCAAGGTTTGAGAAAAGAAAAGAAGTTGGTCTTAGGTGGAATGGGTTTGAAGAAAGGCAGATTCCAAAGCAAATAGTTCCACTAACATAGCTTAAGAAAAAAGATTTCTATAAGAAAAATGCATTGGTTAGCTCAAGATTTGAGAAAAGTTGATTTCAGGTGGAACCAAGTGTTATCAACAGAGAAGGGGAAAAAGTTACTTGCAGTTTGTTTCTTCCTGCCTTCTTGGGGACCTCTGGCCTCCCAGTAAGGCTGTTAACACTCTCATTATCTTTATTCTGGATTATTTTTCAAGTAGATTGCCTTCTTCTATTCATTTGTTTGGTCTAATGGGTTTTTGCAATATTGCTTCATCTGCAGCATATTTTTTCTGTCTTTTCATTTTGTTTAATTTACTGTGTTTGGGATATCCTTCTGTAGGCTGGTAGATCATAATTCTTCTTAACTGTTGAGTCTGCCCCTCTTGGGTGTAGTTGGACCAGTGCCCTGTGAATTTTTTCCTGATTAGGAGGATTTGTGCCTGTGTTCTGGTGGATGGAGCTGCAGTGCTGTGTCCAGTAGTGTGTTTTGAGGGTGTCTATGTGCTTGTTATTGTCTTGGGCTGCCTTTATGCTAATAGGCAGGATTGTGTTCTGATATGACTAATGGTTTGGAGTTAAACATCCAGCACTGTAGGTTTCTGGCCTTTGGATGGGCTTAGTTTTAGTGTTGAGATGGAGGCCTTTGGCACTGAAAGGGCCACCTTCTCTGGGGTCTTTCTCTACTGGTTCAGCAGGTGGTGCCAGCATATGGAGAGAGAGGTTAAAGTGATGACTCCACCCATGTGTGTGACTCAGCAGTATCACTCTATCTCCATGGCTACCTGGCTTTGCTACAAGGGCATTCCCTACCAAGATTTCTTCCCTCAAATCCCCTTAGGCCATCTCCCTAGTCAACCTGAATTTTACAGTTCAGCTAGAAAGCAATGCATTATAGAACACTTTGATGTCACTAAAAATGTTTTCTCTTGAAATTACTCTAAATTATTCTTCAAATGACTGCCCCCCAAATTGTTATTTATATTTCCAAGGCCCTAATCACTCATAGGGTTTGTTTAAGGTACCAAATTTATCTGTACGTAACTGAATTCAATTCAGGTTTCATAAACTCATACATTGCTCATGTGAGATTATCTCAAAGATCTGGAAGAATTTATGCAAGATGTAAATAGTGAATAATTATGTGTTCCCTCTGTGAAAAAAGGTTAAAATGTAGAAAAACATATTTGTAAAATATGTTTGAAATTATTATTAAAAATAAAGGTCATATTAGTCAAGCACAAGAATAAATGAAAACATAAATATTATGTTTTAAAGAATAGCATGAAAGTTTCTATAAAGAGAATTTAAATAGTGTGCATAAGCTTTAACTTGTGTCAATAAATAGCATGGATATATCAAGAAGCTTTCAAATATATCTTAGTTTAACTTTTTAAAAAATACATTTCATATGATAATTTTGATTTAATTTCACTGCCAAGGAAGTATTAACTCTATACCAACCTTTGAAAAAATAATCAATTCGTTCTACTGGATTCAGGTCCAATGTGCTTTTTCTTTTAAATCTAATATTGGATAAAAAATAGAGAAACTCCAAGGAGAACCAATGTGAATAACCAAGGAACATAATTGGTGATAATTTTACTTTATAAATATAAACACTAGTTACCTTACAAATTTAATTTTTAAAAAATTTACTGATATTGTGTGTTTAAAAAAAATGCAGTTTAATTTAATGACTATATCCTAGTTTTGCTGTGTTACCAAAGACTTCTAGTACATGTTTTATGTTGTAAATATGTCAATGGATTATTTTTCATATTTGAAGTGCCAAGATATTTTCTGATTAGAACATTCATTTATTGAATATTACCTAAAATCCAGAATTAAGTTATTACTAAAATATGTATATTCTGTAAGTATTAATCAATGAGTGCTTTTACTATACTTCAGTTCAGTCACTCAATTGTGTCCAACTCTTTGTGACCCCATGAATTGCAGCATGCCAGGCCTCCCTGTCCATCACCAACACCAGGAGTTCACCCAAACCCATGTCCATCAAGTCAGTGATGCCATCCAGCCATCTCATCCTCTGTCATCTGCTTCTCCTCCTGCCCCCAATCCCTCCCAGCATCAGAGTCTTTTCCAATGAGTCAACTCTTCGCATGAGGCGGCCAAAGTACTGGAGTTTCAGCTTTAGCATCATTCCTTCCAATGAACACCCAGGACTGATCTCCTTTAGAATGAACTGGTTGGAACTCCTTGCAGTCCATGGGACTCTCAAGAGTCTTCTCCAACACCACAGTTCAAAAGCATCACTTCTTTTGCACTCAGCTTTCTTCACAGTCCAACTCTCACATCCATACATGACTACTGGAAAATCCATAGCCTTGACTAGATGGACCTTTGTTGGCAAAGTAATGTCTCTGCTCTTTAATATGCTATCTAGGTTGGTCATAACTTTTCTTCCAAAGAGTAAGCGTCTTTCATGGCTGCAGTCATCATCTGCAGTGATTTTGGAGCCCCAAAAATTAAAGTCTGAGATTGTTTCCACTTAGAAACAATATTATTAAATAATAGAAAGATGGATATTTATGACATAGTGTAATTTCTCCTTAATCTTCTAGGTTAAGAAGTCTATGAAAATTAAATCCCTAATGTATTTGTAAGCTAACTGTGCAAACTTTCTTAGCAGTCTCTCTTTGCCATTATCCTTCTCCTGGGTGTTTTAATTCATCATTCTTTTTTTGTCGGCTGTCTGAACTTTTAGCTGAAGATTTCCAAAATGCCTGAAGGGTGCGGTGTCAGCTACAGATATTTGAGTCAATGTGGCAGTATCAGTTGATTCATTCTGAGCAAAATATATATACACACACTTGCATAGAGAACATCTTGTAGAGGCACTTGGCATATTTCAAAATATAATATTTGTTGCTGCATTAAGTGCCTGAAGCAACACAGTTTTCACAATATTTTTTGCTCCCTAATTAGTATATTTTAATCCTAAAAGTTTTGGGGAGAAATATTTTCTAAGAGCTTCACATACACACAAAAAAAGACCCTTGAATCTTGTGATAATTGAATAAATTGCTAAGCAGTATCATTGTCATGAAGGTGCTCAGTCATGTCCGGCTCTTTGTGACCCCATGCTCCTCCATCCATGGAATTTTCTAGGCAAGAGTACTGGAGTGGATTGTCATTCTAAGCAGTATAGACTCTGCATGATTCCACTTTAAAATGCACATCAGTATATAAAGAAGCTGAACATACTTACTTGGGAAGCATACTTATTGAATTGGTAGGGTTATACATATTATTTACACACATTAGTAATTTAAAGTTTATGTTAAAAAGCTAACTCTAATTTCTTTACGAAAAGAAGGAAAGATGATTGTTGGAACCAGGCGCATATATTGAACCTAAGATAATTCAAGGTGCACAGGCAAGTTGCATTCTATCTCTTCCTTGCCAGGTTAACTATTATGTCTCTCTGTTATGGCTTAGACCTCATATTTCCTTTGGTAATTCTATATTCTATTAAATAAATAGTGCTAAATATGCACAGTTATCATGAACTGGTTTAGATCTACTCTTGCTCTATCATGCTTTTATTCCCCAGCAATGGATCAAGTATCTAAGAATATCTATGTCACTTTACAAAACACATAAAATTGAGAAATTGATTATCTGATCATTTGGAACGATAGAGGTAAAATTTGAGAAATATTGGCATTACAAATATGGTTTCCTTTAGGACCCAAGAATCAAAGGTCCTTTTTGTCCTGCTGCTGCTAAGTCACTTCAGTCGTATACAACTCTGTGTGACCCCATAGACGGCAGCCCACCATNAAATTGAGAAATTGATTATCTGATCATTTGGAACGATAGAGGTAAAATTTGAGAAATATTGGCATTACAAATATGGTTTCCTTTAGGACCCAAGAATCAAAGGTCCTTTTTGTCCTGCTGCTGCTAAGTCACTTCAGTCGTATACAACTCTGTGTGACCCCATAGACGGCAGCCCACCATGCTCCCCTGTCCCTGGGATTCTCCAGGAAAGAACACTGGAGTGGGTTGCCATTTCCTTCTCCAATGCATGAAAGTGAAAAGTGAAAGTGAAGTCGCTGAGTCGTTTTTGACTCTTAGCAACCCCATGAACGGCAGCCTACCGGGCTCATCCATCCATGGGATTTTCCAGGTTTGTCCTACTTGATATTAATTTTCAAAGCAAGAAGTATTAAAAAGTACATATATATGTCTTATAGTTCAGTCATCCAGTTATATAAATAAATCTTTTTTGAAACTATTACTTAGACAAATAGTTCAGTAACACTTGGGCAAATATTTAGATAGTAAGTTTCATATTTATATCTATGAATGAAGGAAGTAATGCTACTTTTCACAAATTCAGGATGATATATCCACTAGCGGAAGCATATAAAGCTTGGCAATCAACTTATGTTTATCTTGATAAAATATGACATATAATATGTTTAGTTATACATTTGGAGACATGAATTTCCTCTCATATATTTCAGAGCATAATCATTTCAGTTTCTCAAACAATTTCCAGAATGCACCTCTCCAGTAGACCTGTTATTAGCAGAATTATTGAATCAGAGTGTATTGAAGGATGAAGAAGCCACCTTTAAAGTACCAACAAAAGGAATGATCAGAAAGTGGGCTCAGGTTTCCAAATTTCAGGCACTAACCACACAGCTGGATTTAAGGAATGGAATACAGAGCAAAATAAATTGGAAGCATTCTGAATATAGGAAACCAGAACCAAAAAAGAAGATCAAGAGTAAGAACACAGAACAATGGATCCAGTGATTTTATAGAACTCAGTGAAAGTGTTAGTTGCTCGGTCATGCCTGACTCTTGTGGCCCCATGGATTGTATGTAGCCTTCCAGACTCCTCTGTCCATGGAATTTTCCAGGCAAGAATACTGGAGTGAGTGAGTAATAGTCGTTCAGTTCTGTCTGACTCTGTGACACCATGGACTGCAGCCTGCCAGGCTCCTCTGCCCATGGAATTCTCCAGGTAAGAATACTGGAGTGGGTTGCCCCTGGCAGTTGCCATTTCCTTCCCTATGGGATCTTTCTAACCCAGGGATCAACTTGGGTCTCCTGCACTGCAGATAGATTCTTCTTCTTTTTTTAACTTTTATTTATTTATTATTTTTTTTTTTTTTTTTTTTTTACTTTACTGACTGAGCCATCAAGGAAGCCAGACTCAGGTGAAATAACTAAAGAGCTATAATTCAGGCTCTCATTCCAGCCCATGTGAGCTGGAGATGAAAATATATAGAAGAGCATACTTGAGTATTTTTTTTCCCCTCCTTATGTTTATTAAAATTTGAGTCTTTTTTTTGCTTTGAAAAGTTCTAATCTACAATGTGAGAGTAAAGAATATCTTTTCTGTCATCCCCAATGCAAAATAGGTTATCAGAGAAATCTAAATTGTTTAAAAGTCATTGTCATGAGGAATATATTATTTTATCAGCCTTTTGTTGTAATGTGCTTATATATATGCATACATAAGTATATGAATTTGCATTCATATAAATTCACTGATGTATAGCTTCCAAACATATTTTACAAGTGTGAGCCATTACATATATTCAGGTATTATTTCAGTCTTCTATGATAATAAAAATTTATTTCATAAAACTGAGGAAACAGCCATCTATATCATAAAACAGTATTTTACTTCATATTCTTAAATTATATTTAATATGTTTGAGAATTCTTTTATAAAATGATTTTAATTTAAGAAAGATTTACAACTCACTGTTTGAAAGCATATTGCTATTTTTTCTTCTTTGCAGAAACACCCATACTTTTTTTCTCAAGGTCATATAGCCCTATATGAGATAGCAACAGAGATTCATAAATAATAACAGATGACATCTTAGATTAATGTAAGTGAATTTTTTTTTCAGTTTTCATATTTTCTCTTCTTTGCACCCATTTTCACAGGAAACAATGTTGGGTTCAATGTGGGATGCACTAGAGGTGCCCTAGAGTTATTTTAACAGATTCAATTTGTTTTGCTTTTCATGTAAGAACTACTTTCCCTCTTATGTATTTTTGAGATAGAAACCATTTCTTTCATAAAATATTTTTAAAAGTTTACTCTTTATATAAACTTGCATTATAGAATTACAGAATTTTCCTTCTAGAGACCATCTATTCCAGGGTTTATCATGACTTATAAAGTAAAAATGATGAGATGGTTGGGTAGCATCATGAGTTTAATGGACTCATCGACTTGATGGACATGAGTTTGAGCAAGCTCCAGGAGTTGGTGATGGACAGGGAAGCCTGGCATGCTGCCATCCACGGGGTTGCAAAGAGTCAGATACGACTGAGTAGCTGAACTTAATTGATAAAGTAAAAAAAAAAATCTATCTACAATTCATTTCTAGTCTTGTTTTGCTTCATGGATATAGTGATCCTTTCTTGTTTTCTCCACTTTCCCTGTTCCTTCTTTAGGTCAACAGTGATGGATTTAACTGGTTTGCTTGTTTGTAGTACATTTTTAAATTACAGAACACTAAAGTAGTGCAATTCTTTATTTCACAGATAAAGCAACAAAGGTAAACATCAGTTAATTTAATTGCCCAAGCACATACAAAGGAATCTAGTAGCAGAAATAGATCGAGAACACCTTAAGGGCCCATTTGTTCTGGTGAGTTTCCTACATTGATCTCTATTTTTTCCCACTATCATATTTCTCCTATTTCCTTCATCATTTCATGATTAAAAATCCTGACTCATCTCTGTCCATTTTTCCTCTGTGCTTGCTATTTGATTTTTACTTTATTTTCATTTGCTTTCAGTAACTTTGCAGTAACTTTTTTATATTTGTGTGCCTAATACCAGAGTCCATATCAACACTAAATCAGATTATATTATGCTCTGACTTGAAATGATCCAATAACATCCCAATTTCAATTGTAATCCCAATACCCTAGGTGATTTGGACACTATGCCCCAAACAGTTGCATGCAATGGTAAAGAATCAAACTGGATTTTCATATGCAGACTCTCTGTGTTAAAATCTTATGTCTTTTTTTTTCTTCTGTTTGTTTATTTTATTTTTTAATTTTTTTCCATTCCATATTTTTATTATTTTTTTTAATTTTTTTTTCATCTCAGGTGTACATGAGTTCCCAATCTTGAACCCCAACCCCCCCACCTCCCACTCCACATCAACTCTCTGGATCATCCCCGTGCACCAGTCCCAAGCATCCTGTATCCTGAACTGAATATAGACCGATGATTCGTTTCCCACACGACAGCACACATGTTTCAGTGCCATTCTCCCAAACCTTCCCCCCCTCTCCCTCTCCCTCAAAGTCCAAAAGTCCATTCCATGCATCTGTGTCTCTTTTGCTGTCTCGTATACAGGGTTATCATCACCATGTTTCTAGATTCCATATATATGAGTTAGTATACTGTATTGGTGCTTTTCTTTCTGGCTTACTTCACTCTGTATAATTGGCTCCAGTTTCATCCATCTCATTAGAACTGATTCAAATGTATTCTTTTTAATGGCTGAGTAATACTCCATTGTGTATATGTACCACAGCTTTCTTATCCATTCATCTGTTGATGGACATCTAGGTTGTTTCCACGTCCTGGCTATTATAAACAGTGCTGCTATGAACATTGGGGTACATGTGTCTCTTTCAATTCTGGTTTCCTCGGTGTGTATGCCCAGCAGTGGGATTGCTGGGTCATATGGCAGTTCTATTTGCAATTTTTTAAGGAATCTCCACACTGTTTTCCATAGTGGCTGTACTAGTTTGCATTCCCACCAACAGTGTAAGAGGGTTCCCTTTTCTCCACACCCTCTCCAGCATTTATTGCTTGCAGTCTTTTGGATTGCAGCCATTCTGTCTGGTGTGAAATGGTATCTCATTGTGGTCTTGATTTGCATTTCCCTGAATAAGTGAATAAGTGAATAATTTGCATTTCCCTGAATAATAAGTGAAGTTGAGCATCTTTTCATGTGTTTGTTAGGCATCCGTATGTCTTCTTTGGAGAAATGTCTATGTAGTTCTTTGGCCCATTTTTTGATTGGGTGGTTTATTTCTCTGGAATTGAGCTGTATAAGTTGTTTGTAAATTTTTGAGATTAGTTGTTTGTCAGTTGTTTCATTTGCTATTATTTTCTCCCATTCCAAAGTCTTTATTTACCGTGTAGCATTTTTGTGTTGGGATTCCTCAGAGCTCAGCTAGTAAAAAATCCACTTGCAGTGCAAGAGACCCCAGTTCAGTTCCTGGATCAGGAAGATCCCTGGAGAAGGGAATTGTTACCCACGCCAGTATTCTTGATCTTCCCTTGTGGCTCAGTTGGTAAAGAACCTGCATGCAAGGCAGGAGACCTGGGTTTGATCCCTGGGTTGGGAAGATCCCCTGGAGAAGGGAACTGCTACCCACTCCAGGATTCTGGCCTGGAGAATTCGGGGTTGCAAAGAGTGGGACATGACTGAGGGTTAACATAAATAAAATACTGGTGTGTTATTATTGTAATCCTTTGTTGCACAATTGCCTTAGCTGTAAAATGTGCATAATAATTGTACCTACTTTTTAGACCAGAGGATTAAATGAGTTAATATGTATACACTGCTTAGAAGAGTGCCTGGTACATGATGAATATTCAATAAATGTAAGCTGTTATTCCTCTTGCCTATAACCATCCAGCCATACTGGTCTTCTTTCTGTTGTTTGAAAATTTAGTTATTTTTAATATTTATCTTTCCTTTGTGTTTTGTTAAATATGTCGTGTTTTGCAATTTTCCATTATAGAAATATATTGTCTTGAGTAATTTTTACATGAGTAATTTAACTGCTCAAAGTAAGTAATAATTAAAATATTTTATACTTTATTAGAGACACTTGTTACTTCAGTTTAGACTGGAATAAACTAGGCAGACATTGATAGAATAATCTCAATCATAGGAATCACAAAGGATTTTAATTATATCTATAGGTGAAGCATTGTTCTAATGTATACTAGTTCAATCATATTTGTTATGGATTATGATAATGATATTGCTATTGCTTTTTAAACAATCTTTCCATTTCTGAGTCTGTAACTCTACAAATCAGTAAGCTGAAATCAATTATTTTTCATTGAAATCAATGTGACTTTTTATCTTTGAATTTTTTTCATTTTTTTTAAAATTGAAGGATAATGGCTTTACAGAATTTTGTGGTTTTCTGTCATACATCAACAAGAATCAGCCATAGGTAGACCCATGTCCCCTTCCTCCAAAACCTCCCTCCCATCTCCCTCCCCAACCCACCCTTCTAGATTGTCACAGAACCCTTATTTGTTCCCTGATTCATACAGCAAATTCTCATTGGCTATCTACTATTTTACATCTGGTATCATAAATTTCCATATTTCTCTCTCCATAATAAAAAAATTATTATTTCTTTAACAATATACTTTATTTTTTAAAATATAAATTTATTTATTTTAATTGGAGGTTAATTACTTTACAATGTACTTTAATATTTCACATTAAAATTGCTTTAGTGTTTACTTCATGAATCTCTTCATTGTATATTTACTCTTATTCACCCATTTTAATCTATGCCTGTCTCTCTACATATTTCATTTGAATAATAATTCATGAAAAATTACATGAATTTATCAAATAAATATATGTGATTGCTTAGCAAGATGCTCTAAACTAAGCAGATGCTAATAAATGTTAATATTCCACTTCATAAAATTTATTTTTTATCCTCTTCTTCATCATTCACTCACTATATTTATCCATTTGCTAGCCTGTTTGGGGACCATAAGTGCATGTCTTTTAATATACTTTCTAAAATGCTAGGTATAAAAGGTCCTCTTGAAATCAAAAGGGATCTGGAGAAGTAATGGTACATGAAGCCATTACACATAGTATATGATTTATTGCATCATACATCTTTCCATGCTCTAAAACCAAAACATAATTGGATATTAGGGTGATCTCTGGGTCAGATTTCAGAGTTCAAAATTTAGCCTTGAAGGTTTTACTATTTAAGCTTTCACATTATAGGCTTTAAATACTTTGTCAAATAGAGAGAATGATATTTTCCATATATTACATTGCCTTCTACTGTAAAATAAAAGTAATGTGGATAATATTACTACAGATGTGATGCTGTGAAAGTTATATATCACTGATATAAACCATCAATTATTTTTGCCTTATAGTCAGTAAATAAATCTAAATTTATTATTTATTTTATTCAATTTCAATATTGAATTTCACATTAATTTAAACAATTCTGATGAATTTGATTATGGTAGAGACAATCTTGAGAAAATAGTAGTGATTATAATTTTGTTGATAATTTCTGTGTTCTTTGCAATATTTTATATTGCATACTTATATGTTTAATAGCTTCATACATAACTGTGTATAGTGTTCCCAAATATCTTACAAGCGCTCAGAAAGGACTCATTATGTTCTTCTTATTTGCACCCTCTGTAAAGCATACAAAACTACATTGAGGAAATATCTGACAAAAAGTTAGGGAGAACTAAAGGGCAAGGGAAAACATTCATATTTATTTTCTTTATCTCTAGAGGTGAATTTTATTGAGTTGTATTTCCATGTCATTTCTCAGTCAAAGCAGAATAAAACCCTGCATGCTTTTCTCTGTCTGTATAAATGTGCAATCATGTTTATTTAAATGCATATTGAGATTTGAAGAGTTTGAGCTGCCCTTATTAAGAACTATAATATATTTGAGATTTCTTGGTCTTCTTTTAAACTAATTTCTTAGCCTAACATAGTTACATGAATGCTGGCAAAAGACACAGCACTCCTGAGCCAGATACAAGATAACAACAGCCAGGCTTCCTGAACCCCACCTAATTCCCACAAATGTGACATTAAGAGGGCCAGGTGACATCTACATATTCAGTGGGATTCATGACAAGGGAGGAACCCTGAACTTAAGGAAACCAAATCCTTAATAATAGACAGTAAGCATGCTGGCTTTTTCATTTATGAGGGAGACAGTAACACTATCTATCAAGCCTGGAAAAGTCTTTTCTTTTCTCTATATTTCAAGGTAGTTTGCAATAAAAACATTCTGAAAATAGTCCTGAAGGAAAACAAAGCAATCAGTTCCTCTTCTGTCAAGATGTACAAAAACTCAAGAAACCTATGGATAATTGTCTCCCCACAACCCCTTCCTATGATGACAATGTCTTTTGATTATGAGATCAAAGGACAGCATGACATTTAGTTTAAATTGAAATATCTCATATCTAAATTTTTTTTCAGTTATGACTGCATCTATTTTTACTTCTGAAAAATCAACCTATATTGTTATTGCTTTAAGAGATATTGGGGAGGGAAGAGGGAGAGGGGTTCAGGATGGGGAACACGTGTATACCTATGGTGGATTCATGTTGATGTAGGGCAAAACCAATACAATATTGTAAAGTAATTAACCTCCAATTAAAATAAATAAATTTATATTAAAAAAAGAGATATGGACCCACTTAACGCTTGTTTCCTGCCATTTTAGTTTAGTCTTATTTTCTTTTCTCTATCCTCAGTTCAGAATATGTTTCGATATCAGTTTTCTTCTTCCTAATAGAACTAAGAAAAAAAATTCCAGTTTTCACTGAGAGTCACATTGACCCATTGCTTAGGTATCACACAGTCTAGACAGGAAGATGTGGCAATTGTACATGATGTATTCTCTAGTAGGAGAAAAGTTAAGAAGGAAATATGCAAAAAAGAAAAAAAACCTGCTAAAAGTGAAATGTTATTGCAAAGTGTGCATTTAAAAAAATAATCATATTGTAAAGTAAAATAAAGTAAAATTAAAAAAAAATTATTGGATTACCATGATTTAAAGCAAAGCCTGAGGCATTCCATTTTTAACTGTGTGGTTTCATAAACATACCTATTCTGTAATATTAGATACCTTATTAATATTAACTTGTTCACAAAGAATTTTTGTCACCTCTTGCTAGGTGTACATTTTAGAGGAATATGGACTGTACTTCTTTTGTACACTATGCTAATTCCTGCACTTAAAAGTGTACCTAGAAAAATAGGCAATCTTGCACATTAGTTAAATAAATATCATTATGACTTGTTCTAGGATACTTATATAACATGATTTATTTAAACTTGTGTAGCATGATAAGCATACAAAATACAGGTTTCAAGATTAACATGGTCAAAGATATAAAAGAAATTCAAGCATTATAATAATTTTTAATAAAATGATCAAACTTTGTGCTGTTAGAAATAAGACTTTTATTGATTTGAGAAGAGGTATTTAATTTTTTTAAGTGCATACTTGTAAATGAAGCCAAATGTATTAAGCTAGCAATATCATTAAAGTAAAGCTTTAAAATAATTTTTAATGACTTCATTTAAAAATCATTATGTGTTGCACAGGAGTTGGTGCACTTTGGTGTTGCTTAACAATATGAAATTTGGATCATTACAGATCTGGGATTCTTGGCTTTTCCCAACTAATATAAATTGACTAAAGGCCAGACAGGAAATTCAGGCAAGGCTTTATTGGAGCCCCTGCTGCAGCAAAGGGGGAGTGAAAACAAACAACAGGTTCCCTTGGTAGTTTGCTCCATTGGGGTCGTGGGGGGTGGGGAAAGTTGTTTTTCATATAGGGAGATGGCCAGGGGTCAGACCACATGCGTGACATAGGTGTTTTGTGTAAGTAGTTTGATGAAAACACTTTAAGTGAAATCATATTATTTGCCAAGACTGATATCAGAGTGAATATACAAGAAAAGCTGTGTGATATTAAAAGAAGGATACCAAGCTAAGGAAATCATATTCTCTACTTCTTCAATTTAAATGTATTTATTTTTAATTGAAGAGTAATTGCTTTACAAGATTGGTTTGATTTCTGCCATGCATCACATGAATTAGCCATAGGAGTACACTTGTCACCTTCCTGTTGAACCTTCCACCCCTTCTCACTCCTCTAAGTTATTACACAGCCCCAGTTTGAGTCCCATGAGTCATACAGAAAATTTCCATTGGCTATCTACCTTACATATGGTACTGTAAATGCTTCAAAGCCTTCCTCAGTGATGAATGTAAAGAAAGAGAAAAACAGTGGAATGGGGAAGATTAACATTCTCTTCAAGAAAATTAGAGATACCACGGGAACATTTCATGAAACGATTGCCACAATAAAGGACAGAAATGAAGAAGAAGAAATTAACTAACAGAAGCAGAAGAAATTAAGAAAACATGGCAAGAATACACAAAAAAATGGTACAAAAAAAGATATTAAAGACTCAGATAACCGCAATGGTGTGATCAATTAACTAGAGTAAGACATCCTAGAATGTGAAGTCAAGTGGGCCTTAGGAAACATCACTATGAACAAAGCTAGTGGAGGTGGTGGAATTCCAGTTGAGCTACTTGAAATCCTAAATGATGATAATGTGAAAGTGCTGCACTCAATATTTTCCAGAAAATTTAGAAAATTCAGCAGTGGCACAGGACTGGAAAAGGTCAGTTTTCATTCCAGTCCCAAAGAAAGACAATGCCAAGGAATGTTCAAACTATTGCACAATTGCATTCATTTCACATGCTAGCAAAGTAATGCTCTAAATTTTCCAAGCCAGGCTTCAACTGTATGTGAACCATGAGCTTGCAGATGTTTAAGCTGGATTTAGAAAAGATAGAAAACCAGAGATCAAATTGTCAACATCCATTAGATCATAGAAAAAGCAAGAGAATTCCAGAAAAATATATACAGCTGCATTATTGACAAAGTCAAAGTCTTTCACAGTGTGGATCACAACAAACTACAAAGTTCTTCAAGAGATGAGAATAATAGACANTAGCTTCCCTGGTGGTGCAGAGGTTAAAGCATCTGCCTACAGTGTGGGAGACCTGGGTTCGATCCCTGGGTCAGGAAGATCCCCTGGAGAAGGAAATGACAACCCACTCCAGTATTCTTGCCTGGAGAATCCCATGGATGGAGGAACCTGGTGGGCTACAGTCCATGGGTCACAAAGAGTCGGACACGACTGAGTGACTTCACTTTACTATGAATGTCTATAAAAACCAAATCTATTATCTCATTATTTAGCTTCTTTTTGTTTTCTTATTTTACAGCAGATATAATGAAAAATACATCATGTAATAATTTAAAAGGAATTTTTGTGTGTATATTTCACTTCTGAATGTGTTAGCTATTTTGAATATCTAATTATATGATCTTGTTAATGACTCCTTAATTATCTTAAATACTGATGTTAAACAATATTCTTAAACATGGTTAAAAATGTAATGTCAAATAGTGAAAAATTTTTCATTATTATTTTAAAAATTGCTCAATTTTATGAGGAACAAGAATTTGAGTATAGCCTTCCCCTGAAGATGAACTACACACACATTGCAATTAATACCTATGGATTAGTCAGGTTAGGCTAGATTATTCTGTGGTAACCAAAAATCTTAGGGGTTAAATCCAACAAAATGTTAATACTCACTTAATGAATTAATCATGGTTTGGTAGATAGTTTTGCTCCACACAATCACTTCAATGTGCAGTATACCACCATGTTGCTGAAGCACTGGGAAAACTTCACTGTTTGATTGTCACAGATGGTGAGAAATGCAGTTGAGAGTCTTAAATTTCTTTGGCATAGAATGTCCTATCTATCATAATTCTGTCATAGCTGTAACTCTTATTGTCTATTGACCAGAACTAGTCACATGGCCCATCCTAGTTGTAAGGAAATGGAAAACTGCAGTTCAATTATATGTTTAGGACAGGAGACCAAGATAAGTGGGAGCATTAGAAGAGTCCTAATTGAATATAAACTTACCCTGTTACATATTGTTGTTCAGTCTCTAAGTGGTGTCTGTCTCTTTGCAACCCCAAGGACTGCAGCATGCCAGGCGCCTCTTTTCTCCACTATCTCCCATAATTTGCTCAAATTCATTTCTATTGAGTTAGTGATGCTATCTAGCCATCTCATCCTCTGACACGCCCTTCTCTTTTTGCCTTCAATCTTTCCTAGCATAGGGTCTTTTCCAATGAGTTGGCTCTTCACACCAGGTGGACAAAATATTGGAGCTTCAGCTTTAATAACAGCCCATCCAATGAACATTCAGGGTTGATTTCATGGTAAGATCTCCTTGCAGTCCAAGGGACACTCAACGGTCTTCTCAGTTACATGTATTCATATATTATTTCTCAAAAGTTTTAGTAAAACTTTAAAGTGTTTGACAATAAGATAATATTTTAATTTAAAACATTAGATTCACCAATTTTTAAGATGTAAATCATTTGATTAAGCATATTCTCATCTTTTAACTATTTGAATTATTTTAGTTGACTTTGTAGTTTTAATATTTGAATAGTCCATTGACTTTAACACTTGTTTTTGATATTTCTCCTCTAATTATGTATCCCAGAATTATGTATTTCATCTTTTTTATTGTTATTTTAACATAAGAAAGTTATCAATTTAAATCTTTTTGTTATTGAGAGAAAATAATAATAAATTGCCAAGAATTTTAGGATTAATCTACATTATTTCTCATTATAAACAGTTTTTAATAGAATTTTTTTTAAAGAAGCTACATGCTCTGCTTTTTATCTTTACTTAGTTTAAAGGAATCTGTAAGGACTCCTTTAGCATTTAAACAGGGTGGTCTTATTATCATCTGTTGTATCTATATTTCTGTTATTTCTATAGAACACAACACAGCAACATTACTGTATTCATTTATATCAACTATCCACCATTTTCTCAATTTTATCTAAAGCATTTCTTTAATTAATTAATTAATTTGGAGAATAACTACTTTACAATATTGTGATGATTTTTTGCCATAAATCAACATGAATTGGCCACAGGTATACATGTGTTCACCTCACACTGAACCCCTCTTCCACTTCCCTCCCCACCTTATCCTTCTGGATTATTCCAGAGCACCAGCTTTGGATACCCTGCTTTATGTATCGAACTTGCAGTGGTCATCTAGTTTACATATCGTAATGTACATGTTTAAGTGCTCCTCTCTCAAATCATCCCACCCTCACCTTCTCCTGCTGAGTCCAAAAGTCTGTTCTTCACAACCCGTGTCTGCTTTGCTGCTGTGCATATAGGATCATTGGTCCCATCTTTCTAAATTCTATATATATATGCATTAATATGCAGCATTTGTCTCTCTTTTTGCCTTACTTCACTGTGTATAATAGGCTCCAGGTTCATCCACCTCATTAGAATGGACTGAGATGTACTCCTTTTCATAGCTGAGTAATATTCCATTGTGTATATGTACCACACTTTCTTTATCCATTGATCTGCGGATGGATATTGAGGTTGCTTCCATGTCCTAGTTAATGTAAATAGTGCTGGAATGAACATTTTGGCACATGTATCTCTTTCAATTCTGGTTCCTCAGAGTGTATACCAAGCAGGAAGATTGCTGGGTCATATGGCAGTTCTATACCCAGTTTTCTAAGGAATTTCCATACTGTTCTCCATAATTGGTTGTACCAGTTTTCATTCCCATAAACAGTGTAAAAGGTTTCCTTTCTCCACATCTTCTCCAGCATTTATTGCTTGTAGACTTTCTGATGATGGCCATTCTGGCCAGAGTGAGGTGATAACCCATTGTGAGTTTGGTTTGCATTTCTCTAATAATAAGTGATGCTGAGCATATTTTCATGTATTTATTAGTCATCTGTATGTCTTTGTATAAATGTCTGTTTAAGTCTTTTGCCAACTTTTTTTTGGGGGGGGTTATTCCTTTTTCTGGTACTGAGCTATATGAGATGCTTGTATATTTTGGAGATTATTTCTTTTGTCAGTTGTTTCCTTTGCTATTATTTTCTCCCATTCTGAAGACTGTATTTTCATCTTATAGTTTCCTTCATTGTCAGCAGGCTTTTAAGTTTAATTATGTCCCATCTGTTTATTTTGTTTATATTTTAAAGAATATGGAAGGTGGGTCATAGGAGATCTTGCTGTAATTTATGTNTATTTCTTTTGTCAGTTGTTTCCTTTGCTATTATTTTCTCCCATTCTGAAGACTGTATTTTCATCTTATAGTTTCCTTCATTGTCAGCAGGCTTTTAAGTTTAATTATGTCCCATCTGTTTATTTTGTTTATATTTTAAAGAATATGGAAGGTGGGTCATAGGAGATCTTGCTGTAATTTATGTTGGAGAATGTTCTGCCTATATTTTTCTCTAAGAATTTTATAGTTACTGGGCTTCTGTTTAGGTCTTTAATCCATTTTTATTTTATTTTTGTGTATTGTGTTCTAAAGCATTCTAGTTTCATTCTTTAACATGTAGTTGATCAGTTTTCCCAGTATCACTTGTTGAAGAGACTCTCTTTTCTCCATTGTATATTTTTTCCTCCTTTGTTAAGAGAAAATGTTCATAGGTGCATGGATTTATCTCTGGACTTTCTATTTTGTTTCATTGATCTATATTTCTGTCTTGTGCCTGTACTATACAATGTTGATAACTATAGCTTTGTGGTATTTCTGAAGTCAGAGAGGTTGATTATTCCAGTTCCATTCTTCTTTCTCAAGATTGTTTTGTCTATTAGGAGTCTTTTGTGTTTCCATACAAATTGCGAAATTATTTGCTCTAGTTTTGTGAAATATACCATTGGTAGTTTTGTAGGGCTTTCTTTGAATATATAGATTGCTTGGGTTAGTATATTCATTTTCACTATATTGATGGTTCCAGTCCTAGAACATGGTATATTTCTCCATCTATTTGTATCATTTTGATTTCTTTCATTAGTGTTTTATAGTTTTCTGATAACAAGTCTTTTGTTTCTTTAGGGAAATTTATTTCCAATAATTTTTTTTCTGTTTGTTGGAATAGTGAATGAGTTTTTTTAAGTTATTTTTTGTTTTTTTATTCTTTTTTGAAATTTTAACCCCATTTTATTTATTTTTTATTTTATATATATTTTTTCCATCTCAGGTGTACATGAGTTCCCAATATTGAAACCCCCCCCCCCCACC
>SJYA01001765.1:116774-237580 GCA_006410615.1 Neotragus moschatus | reverse complement strand
ATGTAAGTCCAAGCTCACCTCCACCTACCTAGCAGGCCCTCGAATACTGAGAGAGGGGGCTGGGTTTTGGATGGTCTATGGGAACATCTCAGACTCTTGATTGTATTCCTGGTGTCCCTTATGATGTGAATGTTGGTGTGTTTAATGCTGTCCCAGAGATCTCTTAGACTATCTCCATTTCTTTTCATTCTTTTTTCTATATTCTGTTTTGTGGCAGTGATTTCAACCATTCTCAAGGTGATTTATCCATTATTCTCCTTAGTTATTCTGCTACTGATTCCTTCTAGTATATTATTCACCTTTGTTGTTTGTTCTTTTGTTCTTCTAGGTCTTTGGTAAATATTCCTTGAATCTTATTAATCTTTGCTTGAATTATTTTCCTGATATCTTGAATTATCTTCACTATTATTATTCTCACTCCTTTTACTGAAAGATTGCCTATTTCCACTTCATTTAGTTGTTTTCCTGGAGTTTTATCTTATCACTTCATCTGGGACCTTTATGCTTTTTAACCATGATTAACTTTCTGTATTGGGGTTTTCATTTTAGTCACAGTGGAACTATGGTTCTTCTTGCTTCTGTTTGCACTCACTCAGATGGAGGAGGCTATGAGGCTTGTGTAAGCTTCCTGATGGGAGGGACTGAGTTTTGCTCTGGTGGGCAAGGTCTTGCTCAGTTCAGTTCAGTTGCTAAATCATGTCCAACTCTTTGCAACCCCATGAACTGCAGCACACCAAGTCTCCCTGTCCATCACCAACTCCCAATCCTTGCTCAAAATCATGTCCATTGAGTTAGTGATGCCATCCAACTATCTCATCCTCTGTCGTTCCCTTCTCCTCCTGCCTTCAATCTTTCTAAACATCAGGATCTTTTCCAATGAGTCAGTTCTCTGCATCACATGACCAAAGTATCAAAGTTTCAGTGTCAGCATCAGTCCTTCCAATGAATATTCAGGAATGATTTCCTTTAGGATGGACTGGGTGGATCTCCTTGCAGTCCAAGGGACTCTCAAGAGTCTTCTCCAACACCACAGTTCAAAAGCATCAATTCTTTGGCACTCAGCTTCTTTATTGTCCAACTCTCACATCTATACATGACTACTGGAAAAATCACAGCTTTGACTAGATGGACATTTGCCAGCAAAGTAATGTGTCTGCTTTTCAATATGCTGTCTAGGTTGGTCATAGTTTTTCTTACAAGGAGCAAATGTTTTGAAATTTCATGGCTGCAGTCACCAGCTGCAGTGATTTTGGAGCACCCCCACCCCAAATAAAGTCTGTTACTATTTCCGTGGTTTCCCCATCTATTTCCTATGAAGTGATGGGACCAGATGCCATGATCCTAGTTTTCTGACTGTTGAGTTTTAAGCCAGCATTTTCACTCTCCTCTTTCACTTTCATCAAAAGGCTCTTTAGTTCATCTTCACTTTTTGTCATAAGGTTGGTGTCATCTGCATATCTGAGGTTATTGATATTTCTCCTGACAATCCTGATGTCAACTTATGCTTCATTCATCCCATCATTCCACATGATATACTCTGCATATAAGCTAAATAAGCAAGGTGACAATATACAACTTTGATGTACTCCTTTCCCTCTTTGGAACAAGCCTGTTATTCCATGTCCAGTTCTAACCATTCTTTCTTGACCTGCAAACAGATTTATCAGGAGTCAGGTAATGTGGTCTGGTATTCCCATCTCTTGAAGAATTTTCCACAGTTTGTTGTGATCCACAGAGTTAAAATCCTTGGTGTAGTCAATAAACTAGAAGTAGATATTTTTCTGGAACTCTCTTGCTTTTTCAATGATCCAGCATATGTTGGCAATTAGATCTCTGGGTCCTCTGCCTCTATATCCAGATTGAACATCTGGAGGTTCACAATTCACATACTGTTGAAGCCTGGCTTGGAGGATTTTGAGCATTTAACTCAGATGACCATTATATCTACTACTATGGGCAAGAACCCCTTAGAAGAAATGGAGTAGCCCTCGTAGTCAAAAAATAGTCCAAATGCATTATTTGGGTGCAATCTCCAAAATGACAGAATGACTTCTGTTCGTTTCCAAGGAAAACCATTCAATATCACAGCAATCCAAGTCTACGCCCCAACCAATAATGCTGAAGAAGCTGAAGTTGAGCGGTTCTTTGAAGACCTTCAGAACCTTCTAGAACTAACACCTAAAGAAGATGTCGTTTTTATAGGGGACTGGAATACAAAAGTAGAAAGACAAGAGACACCTGGAAAAATAGGCAAACTTGGCCTTGACAGACAAAATGAAGCAGAGGAAATGCTAACAGTTTTGCCAAGAGAAGGCACTGGTCAGAGCAAACACCCTCTTCCAACAACACAAGAGAAGACTCTACACATGGACATCACCAGATGGTCAATACCAAAATCAGATTGATTATATTCTTTGCAGCCAAAGAATGCCAAAGAAGGAAAAGCTCTGTGCAGTCAGCAAAAACAAGACCAGGAGCTGGCTGTGGCTCAGATGATGGACTCTTTATTTCCAAATTCAGACTTAAATTGAAGGAATTTGAGAAAACCACTAGACCATTCAGGTATGACCTAAATAAAATCCCTTATGATTATACAGTGAAAATGACAAATAGATTCAAAAGATTAGATCTGAAAGACTGTCTGAAGAACTATAGATGGAGGTTCATGACATTGAACAGGAGGCACTGATCAAAACCATCCCCAAGAAAAAGAAATGCAAAAAATCAAAATGGTTGTCTGAGACCTTGCAAATAGCTGATGAAAGAAGAGAAGTGAAAGACAATGGAGACAAGGGAAAAAATACCCATTTGAATGCAGAGTTCCAAAGAATAGCAAGGAGGGATATGAAAGCCTTCTTCAGTGATCAGTGCAAAGACATAGAGGAAAGCAATAGATTGGGAAAGACTGGAGATCTGTTCAAGAAAATTATTGATACCAAGGGAATATTTCATAGAAGAATAATATAAAAAAATCTTCATGACCCAGATAACCACGATGGTGTGGTCATTCACCTAGAGCAAGACATCTTGAAATGAAAAGTCACATGAGCCTTAAGAAGCATCTCTATGAATAAAGCTAGTGGAGGTGATGGAATTCCAGTTGAGCTACTTGAAATCCTAAAAGATGATGCTGTGAAAGTGCTTCACTCAATATTCTAGCAAATTTGGAAAACTCAGCAAGTTTGGCTCAGCAAAACTTTAATCCAATTATTTGCTGATGGGTGTAGTTGCACCCACCCAACCCCAATAAAGTTTTGGCCTGAGGTGGCCCAACCCTCAGGTCTATAAGCTCTATGGTCAGGTTTATGGGGGCCTCCAAGAGGATTTATGCCAAGTGAGACCTTCCCCCATCCCTGTGGTGAGCCCCTGCTTATTCATACCTCCAGAGGAGACCCTCCAACACTAGTAGGTAGTTTTGGTTCAGTCTTGTGTGGAGTCCCTGCTTCTTTCCTCTGAGATTTGGTGCATGCAAGGTTTTGTTTGTACCCTTCAATACTGGAGTCTCTGTTTCCCCCAGTCCTGTGGTATTTTTTTTGTAATCAAATCCTGCTGGCCTTCAAGGTCAGATTCCCTGGGGATTCCCAGTTCTTTAGTTGGATTTCCAGGTTGGAAAACCTGACATGAGGTTCAGAACATTCACAGTGGTGGAAGAATTTCATTGGTATTATTTTCTTCAGCTTGTAGGTCACCCACCCGGCAGATATGGGATTTGATTATATCATGATTTTGCCCTTCCAGACTTCTCCTTATGGTTCTTCTTTTTCTTTGGACATGCAGTATATTTTTTTGGTAGGTTACAATGTCCTCCTATTGATAGCTGTTCAACAGCTAGTTGTATTTTTGGTACTCTAGCAGGAGGAGATAAGTGCACATCCTTCTACTCCGGTATCTCAACTGGAATATCCTACAAGTTTTGCATGTATCTGTATATTCCCTTCCAGTTGTCAAGGTGTCCTGTCAGTACTCAGCTGTTCTCTGAAAGATCCCCTGCTTCTGAAGATGTATTCCTGATCCATCTTTTGGAGAAAGATGTCCTCTAGTTTTATCACTCCTCTTCTATATTGTCTTCTCCTCCATGTGATTTTTATTTTAACTGCCTTAATAATTAATGTCTTAAACATCTTTTTGCATGCTAATTATCCAGTTACATATCTTCTTTAAAGAATAAATCTGTACAGCTTATGTTTTAACTAACTTAACCCTATTTAATTGCATTATGTCCTTATATAATTAAACTGTAAGAGTTCTATGTATGCTATTGATAAAGTTTATCATATATACAATTTGCAAATATTTTCTCCCATTCTGTGGATTATTTTTTACTTTTTTGTTAGTACTCCTGCGAGACATTTTTAATTAAGATACATCCCAACTTACCTGTATCTTGTTTCTCATTCAATCATGTATTTCTTTTCACATTTTGGTTCTGGTTATTTGATAAGATATCCAGAATAAAATATAAGAATTTTAGCACATATATATGCTATGGATATCTCCCAGATATTACATAGCATATATTTTCATATGAAATAAATATCTATTTGAAATTTTATTTTATTCCTAATTTTAACTGAGCATCTTTATCATGTGTCTTTAATTGAAAGCTAGATCAACCTATTAATGAATAACTTGGAATAGGGTTTTTTTTTTTTAACAAAATACCTCTTGGTAAGAATGCCAAGTAAAGATGTGTTTTGTTCTTGAGCAAGATGCAGCAGGAGTTGGACAAGAATATAACTAGAGAACCAAGAGAAGCTGCCACTGAATTTGAAGATGAATCCTATAGACTGTCCTCTCTAGGATTTACAGATGGGTCAAATCTATATCAGGACCTACCTTTGAAAACATCACAATGATATATACATATTTTGAAGAAAAAAAAAAAGACTTGAAAACTAAATAGTAAAAAATTCCCTACTGGACTGTTTCCATGATGTTTTAGTTGTTTCCCATTAAACATGATGAGAAAATCTTTATTAAAGGAAAATATTTTTTGTATTTAAAAAAAAGCAAAAGTACTGATGGTCAGTGGGCCTAGATTCTAATTTCAGTTTTGTAAATAATCCTGTAAGTTAGTTATCTTTACTTTGGTTTATATGTACAAGGGAGGAAGATAAAGCCTGATCTCACTTCCTTCACAGGGACATTGTTAGAATGAATGAGGCATTGTATACATAAATGCAGAGCATCTTAGAAGACAGATATTTTACAAAACTGTAGTATCATCATTATTATTATTGCTATAGAGAGAATTTTTGAAAATTTCAAGTGGCAGAATATGTTATAGTACTCTTCTACAAAAAAGGAAATAGAAGCATCATTATGATATAGATTTAATGGCTCTTTCATTGTATTCTGCACAGCATACAAATGTGGCTGTACTAACTTTGGATTATTACAAAAATACATTGTCTTCTGTTTCAACATACCTTTATGACTTCTTAATCAGGATGTAAAACTATGTATGCTATTAAATTTATACCTTTCCTTATTTTTCTAAAAGTCACTGAATATTTAGATTATATATTGAAACTTAAATGTCTGTAAGTGTATATGTGTACATATGTTATCATCATCAAAGCTACTTTTATTGAGTATCTGCTACATACTCCTCAGAAAACCTTTCAAAGTTGATATAAGAAATATTATTATGTATACAAACATAAAAAATCCATTATGTATTAACAACATAGAATAACATTGTATGTAATCCTTTAAGGCTATCCTGTAAGGTCAGTTTTCATTCCAATCCCAAAGAAAGGCAATGCCAAAGAATGCTCAAACTACTGCACAATTGCACTCATTTCACAAACTAGTATAGCAATGCTCAAAATTCTCCAAGCCAGGCTTCAGCAATATGTGAACTGTGAACTTCCAGATGTTGAAACTGGTTTTAGAAAAGACGGAGGAACCAGAGATCAAATTGCCAACATCCGCTGGATTATCGAAAAAGCAAGAGTTCCAGAAAAAACATCTATTTCTTCTTTATTGACTGTGACAAAGCCTTTGACTATGAGGATCACAATAACCTGTGGAAAATTCTTCAAGAGATAGGAATACCAGCCCACCTGACCTGCCTCTTGAGAAACCTGTATGCAGGTCAGGAAGCAACATTTGTAACTGGACTTGGAAAAACAGACTGGTTCCAAATAGGAAAACGAGTACATCAAGGCTGTATATTGNAAGCCTTTGACTATGAGGATCACAATAACCTGTGGAAAATTCTTCAAGAGATAGGAATACCAGCCCACCTGACCTGCCTCTTGAGAAACCTGTATGCAGGTCAGGAAGCAACATTTGTAACTGGACTTGGAAAAACAGACTGGTTCCAAATAGGAAAACGAGTACATCAAAGCTGTATATTGTCACCCTGCTTATTTAACTTATATTCAGAGTACATCATGAAAAATTCTGGACTGGAAGAAACACAAGCTGGAATCAAGATTGCCAGGAGAAATATCAATAACCTCAGATATACAGATGACACCACCCTTATGGCAGAAAGTGAAGAAGAACTAAAGAGCCTCTTGATGAAAGTGAAAGAGAAGAGTGGAAAAGTTGGCTTAAAGCTCAACATTCAGAAAACTAAGGTAATGGCATCTGGTACCATCACTTCCTGGCAAATAGATGGAGAAACAGTGGAAACAGTGACAGGCTTTATTTTTTGGAGCTCCAAAATCCTTGCAGATAGTGGCTGCAGCCATGAAATTAAAAGATACCTACTCCTTGGAAGAGAAGTTATGACCAACCTAGACTCCTTGGAAGAGAAATTATGACCAACCTAGACAGCATATTCAGAGAAGGCAATGGCACCACACTCCAGTACTCTTGCCTGGAAAATCCCATGGACAGAGGAGCCTGGTAGGCTGCAGTCCATGGGGTCGCTAAGAGTCGGACACAACTGAGCAACTTCACTTTCACTTTTCACTTTCATGCATTGGAGAAGGAAATGGCAACCCACTCCAGTGTTCTTGCCTGGAGAATCCCAGGGACGGTGGAGCCTGGTGGGCTGCCATCTATGGGGTCGCACAGAGTTGGACACGACTGAAGCGACTTAGCAGCAGCAGACAGCATGTTAAAAAGCAGAGAAGTTATTTGCCAACAACGGTCCATCTAGTCAAGGCTATGGTTTTACTAGTAATCATGAATGGATGTGAGATTTGGACCATAAAGAAAGCTGAGCTCTGAAGAACTGGTGCTTTAGAACTATGGTGTTGGAGAAGACTCTTGAGAGTCCCTTGGACTGCAAGGAGAGCCAACCCGTCCATCTTAAAGGAGATCAGTCCTGAGTGTTCATTGAAAGAACTGATGCTGAATCTGAAACTCCAATACTCTGGCCAATTGACGAGAAGAACTGACTTATTGGAAAAGATCCAGATGCTAGGAAAGATTGAAGGTGGGAGGAGAAGGGCACAACAGAGGATGAGATGGTTGGAAGGCATCACTGGCTCAATGGACATGAATTTGAGTAAACTCTGTAAGTTGGTGATGGACAGGGGGACCTGGGGTGCTGCAGTCCATTGGGTTGCAAAGAGTGGGATACAACTGAAAGACTGAACAGAAATGCACTGAACTGAAGACTATGTAATGGCCCACATATTTAGCGAAAATATCAGTATGTTAGCTTATGTAACTTTGATCTTGTATGTTACTTTATATAACTTAAATCTTGATTACTTCTTATAATGGAAGAATCATATGCAACTATGAGTTACATTTTAAATGATAAATGTTGGAATGAACAATTGTCTTGGCAGACTTTATAAGCATGGTCAGGTCACTTTCTTAAGGATTCTTTATGTGAAATATTATGGGGTTCTACAAATGGACTACATTTTAAAGTTCTGCTCACATTTATTTGAATATGCAGAGTTTTCAAAGCAGAGAGGGAGTGAGGAAAAGGAAGCTAAATTCTAGAATAATATTATGGAATATATATGGGAAAAGTATATCTATATATCTCAGGACAAAATGTCACTTTACATTTTCAAATTTTTAGTTTTCTTAAGTAATTAATACTGCATAATGCAAACATTTAAAAACATTTTTCCTTTTCTTTCTGTGTATAATACTTATAAAGTATTAATTTGGCACGCAATTTATAAAGTGCACATTAAATAAGGCTAGAAACAAGTGATGTTCAGAAAAAACTCAGGAATATCAGCAGTTTCATCTCAGCATATTTAATATACTCTGTTTTTTATTTTTAATTTTCTTTGTGTTTGTTTTCTTCAAATATTTGTCTAAGATTTTTCTTTAAAATGAAACTTAAATGAAGCATATTTTAATGAAGGTCACTTTTTAAAACATTTTATACATATCTGAGAGAAGTTACATTTACTTCTGTATTAAGTTATATTCTATAAGTTATATTTACTTATGAATGCCATAATTACCGAATAAAATATATTAGAACCCTTGGATTTGATTGTGGAGCAGTTTTAAAGTNTGCAGCACTTTCACAGCATCATCTTTCAGGACTTGAAATAGCTCAAGTGGAATTCCATCACCTCCACTAGCTTTGTTCATAGTGATGCTTTCTAAGGCCCACTTCACTTCACATTCCAGGATGTCTGGGTCTAAATGAGTGATCACACCATTGTGATTATCTAGTTCATGAAGAACTTTTTTGTATAGTTCTTCTGTGTATTTTTGCCATCTCTTCTTAATATCTTCTGCTTCTGTTAGTTCCACACCATTTATGTTCTTTATCGAGCCCATCTTTGCATGAAATGGTCCCTTGGATTCTCTAATTTTCTTGAAGAGATCTCTAGTCTTTCCCATTCTGTTGTTTTCCTCTATTACTTTGCAATGATCACTGAAGAAGGCTTTCTTATCTCTTCTTGCTATTCTTTGGAACTCTGCATTCAGACGTTTATATCTTTCCTTTTCTCCTTGGCTTTTCACTTCTCTTCTTTTCACAGCTATTTGTAAGGTTTCACCAGACAGCCATTTTGCTTTTTTGCGTTACTTTTCCATGTGGATTGTCTCGATCCCTATCTCCTGTACAATGTCCTGAACCTCATTTCATAATTCATCAGGCACTCTATCTATCATATCTAGGCCCTTAAATCTATTTCTCACTTCCACTGTATAATCATAAGGGATTTGATTGAGGCCCTACCTGAATGGTCTAACGGTTTTCCCTGCTTTCTTCAATTTCAGTCTGAATTTGGTAATAAGGATTTCATGATCTGAGCTGCAGGCAGCTCCTGGTTTTGTTTTGTTGACTGTATAGAGCTTCTCCATGTTTTGCTGAAGAGAATATAGTCAATCTTATTTCAGTGTTGCCCATCTGGTGATGTCCATGTGTAGAGTCTTCTCTTGTGCTTTTGGAAGAGGGTGTTTGCTATGACCAGTGCATTTTCTTGGCAAAACTCTATTAATCTTTGCCCTGCATCATTCCACGTTCCAAGGCCAAATTTGCCTGTTACTGCAGGTGTTTGTTGACTTCCTACTTTTGCATTCCAATCCCCTATAATGAAAAGGACATCTTTTTTGGGTGTTACTTCTAAAAGATCTCTTAGTTCTTCATAGAACCGTTCAACTTCACCTTCTTCAGAGTTACTGTTTGGGGCATAGACTTGGAGTACTGTGATACTGAATGGTTTGTCTTGGAAACGAACAGAGATCATTCTGTCGTTTTTGAGACTGCATCCAAGTGCTGCATTTCAGACTCTGTTGTTGACCATGATGGCTACTCCATTTCTTCTGAGGGATTCCTGCCCCCAGTAGTAGATATAATGGTCATCTGAGTTAAATTCACCCATTCCAGTCCATTTCAGTTTGCTGATTCCTGCAATGTCAACGTTCACTCTTGCCATCTCCTGTTTGACCACTTCCAACTTGCTTTGATTCATGGACCTGACATTCCTGGTTCCTATGCAATATTGCTCTTTACAGCATTGGACCTGCTTCTACCAACAGTCCCATCCACAGCTGGGTACTGTTTTTGCCTTGGCTCCATTCCTTCATTCTTTCTGGAGTTTTTTCTCCACTGACCTCCAGTAGCATATTGGGCACCTACTGACCTGGGGAGTACCTCTTTCAATATCCTATCATTTTTCCTTTTCATGCTGTTCATGGGGTTCCCAAGGCAAGAATACTGAAGTGGTTTGCCATTCCCTTCTCCAGTTGACCACATTCTGTCAAACTTCTCCACCATGACCCGCCTGTCTTGGGTTGTCCCACAGGCATGGCTTAGTTTCATTGAGTTAGACAGAACTGTGGTCCTAGTGTGATTAGATTGACTAGTTTTCTGTTTGTATGATTTCAGTGTGTTTGCCCTCTGATGCCCTCTTGCAACACCTACCATCTTACTTGGGTTTCTCTTACCTTGGGCACAGGGTATCTCTTCATGGCTGCTCTAGCAAAGCACAGCTGCTGTTCATTACCTTGGATGAGTGGTATCTCCTCCCACCGCCTTTCCTGACCTTCAATGTGGAGTGGCTTCTCCAGGTCCTCCTGCACCCGCACAGCCACCACTCTTTGGACTCTCGGCCGCTGCCCCTGGCCTTGGACGCGGGGTAGCTTCTCTTGGCCGTTCCTGCACCATCACATCTTGGCACTCTAGGCCACTGCCCACTGACTTCGGACGTGAGCTAGCTCTCAGCTGCGCTTATTGTGCTGACCACCGCCACTGCCTGTCCTCAGTGCGCCGGCTGCCGTGTCTTAGATTAGGGGTTTTCCTGTGGTAGCTATCCCACAGTCTGGTTTGCTAGCCCAAGTTAGTTCACTCAGATTGCCCTCAGGGCATTCAGGCCTGGTCCTTACTCTAAGTAATGCAGCCTGAGCCTCCCTGCCCAGCCCCTACTTGCTAGTGGCAGATGCAGAAGTCTGGGCTGCTTCTCTGCTGGGGGAGTTACCATTGGGCATGTAATCTGTGGATTTTAATTATTTATTTATTTTTCCTCCCAGTTATGTTGCCCTCTGTGGTTCCAAGGCTCGCCACACACTCGGCAGTGAGAGTGTTTCCTGGTATTTGGAAACCTCTCTTTTTTAAGACTCGCTTCCCTGGTCTGTCTACAATGTGAGAGACCTGGGTTCGATCCCTGGGTTGGGAAGAATCCCTGGAGAAGGAAATGGCAACCTACTCCAGTACTCTTGCCTTGAAAATCCCATGGACTGAGGAACTTGGTGCAGGCTATTATCCATGGGGTTTCAAAGAGTTGGGCACGACTGAGCAACTTCACTTCACTTTCCTGGGACAGAGCTCCATCCCTACCTCTTTTGTCTCTCTTTTTATATTTTATATTTTTTCCTACCTCCTTTTGAAGCAATGGGCTTCTTTTCTGGGTGCCTGATGTCCTCTGTTGGCATTCAGAAGTTGTTTTGTGGAATTTACTCAGCTTTCAAATGTTCTTTTGATGAATTTGTGGGGGAGAAAGTGGTCTCCCTGTCCTATTCCTCTGCCATTTTAGGATCCTCAAAATATATGTTTTCATTTTTCCTGTAGTCTTACTCCTCAGTTTTAGTTGTATTTAAATGTATAAATTCAAATGAGGCAAACCTTCAAAAAAGAAAAAAAAAACATTTACTATTAGATTCACTTATGGCTATAGTACTGTAGATAAAAGTTTTGACAAATGTGTGTATATAAATATATGCATTTATGTAGTAAATAAATTTTATTTTATTATTGATGAATTTGTTACCTACTTTTAAACAGTGTTTGTCTTGCCAGGGTTTGTTTACTCCTCATTTTTTAATCTCTTTGTTTCTTGTTGCTGATTCTAAACTCTTCAATCATATAGCCTCAGATAAATTCTTAAAGAATCTTTGCTCTCTACCATTATGCTCTACCACTTTTTCATTGCAATTATCAATTCTGTCTTTCACTTTTTGACATTTAGATTTTACTTTTATTCAAGAAAATATTTCTCCAATCAACACAAAACAGAGTTAAAATATTCTTTAATTATTTATTAGGGAAGATTATATTATACTGAATTCAGAATAAGGAGAAAAAAAAGCAAAAATAAAACTAATGAAATAACTTGGGCTTGAATTATTCTATAAATATTTTACTTTTCAATGAGCCTGTGTGGGAAAAAAACTTACTGCTTTTATTGTATATTCTGTTTATAAAGTTTGAATGATTTTAATTTTCAGGTTTGAACTAAAGTTGAAGATAACTGTATCTTTTTCTCTCCCTCATTGTGGCCAATTAAAGCTAACAATTAAAATGTCAAGAAAATTGAGTAATGAGAAAATTGAGAAATGAATAAAAATCATAGGAAATTCATTCAATATCTTAAGAACAGTGATAACAAAATAACTGAGTTTCAAATTACACGGTTCTGAAACAACTTAGTGTTTAACGAATGGCAATGATAGTAAATAAAATAGTCACAAGTCCACATTTCGATATTTCTGTTTCTTATTGCAATTATAGACATTAGTATAGTAAAGTAATTCTTTATAGAATATGAGTAGACTTCTTAGTGCAGTTTTAAATATATCAAAGGGCTGAATGGAGAGTAAAGATTTTCCATATAATCCCCTGTTCCCATCCACAATTTCCTTTATTATTAACATCTTCCTTTGGTATGGCACATTAGCTATGATTGATAAACTAGTATTGATACATTATTACAGGCATACATTGCCTTACTTCACTTTGCTATATTCTACTTCACAGATAATGCACCTTTTACAGATTGAAAAATTGTGGCAATCCTGTGACAAACAAGTCTATCAGCAACATTTTTCCAATAGCATTAGTTCACTTTGTATTGTACTTTGGTAATTTTTGTAAATTTCAAATATTACCTTTATTTTATTATAGTGATCTGTGATCATTTATCTTTGATGTTAATACTACTCACTGAAGTTTCAGATGATGGTCAGATTTTTATTAATAAAGTATTTTTAATTTAAGTATCTAAAGTGATTTTTGTAGTCATAATGCTATTTAACACTTCAGTTCAGTCACTGTAGTCACTCAGTCATGTCTGGCTCTTTGGGAACCCATGGTCTACAGCACGTCAGACCTCTCTGTCAGCCTCCAACTTCCAGAGCTTATGCAAAGTCATGTCATTGAGTCAGTGATGCCATTCAACCATCTTGTCCTTTGTCGTTCCCTTCTCCTCCCGCCTTCAATCTTTCTCAGAATCAGGGTTTTTTTTCTTCCCAATAAGTTAGTTCTTTGGATCAGGTGGCCAGCGTATTGGAGTTTCAGCTTCAGCATCAGTCCTTCCATTGCATATTCAGGACTGATTTCCTTTAGGATGGACTGGTTGGATCTCCTTGCTGTTCAAGAGACTCTCAAGAGTCTTCTCCAACAACACAGTTCAAAAACATCAATTCTTCAGTGCTCAGCTTTCTTTATGTTCCAACTCTCACATCCATACATGACTACTGGAAAAAACATAGCTTTGACTAGACAGACCTTTGTCAGCAAAATAATGTCTCTACTTTTTAATATGGTGACCAGGTCGGTCGTTACTTTTCTTTCAAAGAGCAAGCGTCTTTTAATTTCATGCCTGTAGTCACCATCTTCAGTGATTTGGAGCCCAAGAAAATAAAGCCTGTCACTGTTTCCACTGTTTCCCCATCTACTTGCCACGAAATGATGGGACCAGATGACATGATCTTAGTGTTCTGAATGTTGAGTTTTAAGCCAACTTCTTCACTCTCCTCTTTCACTTTCATCAAGAGGCTCTTTAGTTTTTCTTCACTTTCTGCCGTTAGAGTGGTGTCATGTGCATATCTGAGGTTATTGATATTTCTCCTGGAGATCTTGATTTCAGCTCATGCTTCATCCAGCCCAGCATTTCTCATGATGTACTCTGCATAGAAGTTAAATAAATAGGGTGACAATATACACCCTTGATGCACTCTTTTCATATTTGGAACCAGTCTGTTGTTCCATGTCCAGTTCCATGTCAGTTGTTTCCTGACCTGCAAACAGATTTCTCAAGAGGCAGGTCAAGTGGTCTGGAAGTCCTATCTCTTTAAGAGTTTTCCAGAGTTTGTTGTGGTCCTCACAGTCAAAGGCTTTGGCATAGTCAACAAAGCAGAAATAGATGTTTTTCTGGAACTCTCTTGCTTTTTCAATAGTCCAATGGATGTTGGCAATTTGATATCTAGGTCCTCTGCTTTTTCTAAACCCAACTTGAGCATCTGGAAGTTCACAGTTCACGTACTATTGAAGCCTTGCTTGGAGAATTTTGAACATTACTAGCTTGTGAGATGAGTGCAATTGTGTGATAGTTTGAGCGTTCTTTGTCATTGCCTTTCTTTGGGATTGGAATGACAATTGACTTCCAGTTCTGTGGCCCTGCTGAGTTTTCCAAATTTGTTGGCATACTGAGTGAAGCACTTTCACAGCATCATCTTTTAGGATTTGAAATAGCTTAATTGGAATTCCGTCACCTCCACCATCTTTGTTCATAGTGATGCTTCCTAATGCCCACTCGATTTTGCATTCCAGTATGTCTGGCTCTAGTTTGGTGATCACATTATCGTGATTATCTAGGTCCTGAAGATCTTAATAGAGTGTAAATATAACTATATTGAGAAACCAAAAAATCATATTGCCTTATTGTTGGGGTCTGGAATTGAACATGTAATATCTCTGAAGTATGCCAATGATATTTAAAGTCTTCAGTTTATATTATGATTCATTATTTGTGGTGTGCATTTAGCTTTTGGCAAATGCATAATGTATATGTGCACCATTACTGTATTGCACAACCATTAGAGTGTAATACAAAATAGTTTCACTGTCCTAAAAATCCCATGTTCCTTATTCATCCTTTCCTTTTACTACTCTAACATAGAAGTCACTGATGCTTTTATTTTCCTAATAGTTTTTCCTTTCTCATAATGCCACATATCTGGAATTATATAGTATATAAATTTTTCAGACTGATATTTTCATATAGCAACATATATTTTAATGTTCCCCTGTGTATTTTGTGAGTGATAATTTATTTCTTTTTATTTCCATTGTATGGGTGTACCACACTGGGGAGAGGGCAAATGAGCCAAGATGGCTTATTCAGGCTCTTTCAAACCATTTTTGTAAATAATGAGTATGTAACTATTAAAATCATTTATAGCACTGTGCATGTGTGCCATGAGGTACTCACTTGGTTACAAGCTTCTTTGTGCTGAACACATATGTGAGTTCCACCTAGAAAGTGGCAACATTACTGCTGCATCATGGCCATGTCCATTGGGTCAGTTATGAGAGGAGAGAATATAGTGTGATTACTGCTATAGCTGCTGTGTCAGCCAGGAGAGAATACAGTTGTGGCTGCTGTGTCAGCCAGGAGAGAGGTTGTGTTGTATTAGATTATGCTATGGCTGTTGCGCCAGCCAGGAGAGAATAAATGTGTCTGCAGTTCTTATGGCTCCTCGCATCTTCTTCCAGCCTCAGCTTGTGCCTTGTGTGGGTTCAACGGACAGTGTGCACAGTGAGATTCAGTGAGACATCTGGCACCATGAACAGGATGAAGAACAATACACAAACTTTATCAATTTGCATATTAAAGAAAATCTTGATTATTTCCAATTGTTGGTAATTATAGATAATATAAGGGTTTCCAGGGGGGCACTAATGGTAAAGAACCCACCTGCCAGTCCAGAAGATCTGAAATGTGGGTTCAGTCCGTAGGTGGGGAAGATCCCCTGGAGGAGAGCACACCATCACACTCCAGTTTCTTGCCTGGAGAGCCTCAGGAACAGAGGAACCTGGTGGGCTATAGTCCATAGGGTCACAAAGAGTCAGACACAACTGGAGCAACTTAGCACAGCACAGCATAGAACATAGATGCTATATATTTACAGAATTTTGTGTGGGTATGTTTTCAATTCACTTAAGTAAATACCTAAGGGACTAATTCCTGGTTTATATTGCATATGTTTAATTCTCTAAGAAACTATAGAACAGTTTTTCTAGTGTTATACTTTTCTTGCATTCCCACCAGCAATGAACATAAGTTCCTCTTGTTTCACATCCTCACCAGCTACAGGTTCTGTCATGATTTTTAGTCATTCTCATAGGCTTTTAGTGACATGTCACTGTTGTTTTATTTTACAATTCTTTAATGTCAATAATGGCGACATATTTATTATCTGTACACTTTTTTTGGTAAAGTGTCTTCACATATTTCTGCCTACTTTTAAACTGGTCCTTGTTGTATTATGGAGTTTTAATGATTCTTTGTATATTTTAGATAAAAGTATTTTATCAAGTATATGTTTTGTAGATATTTTCTCTCTGTTGTGGCTTATCTTTTATATCTCTTAGTGTCTTTCACAGAACAGAAAGTTTTCATCTTAATGTCGAACCTGGGTCTCCCACATTGCAGGCAGACACTTTACCATCTGATCCACCAGAGAAGCCCTAATGAAGTACAACTTAGCAATTTTTTTCTTTCATGGATTATATTTTGAGTTGTTTATAAGAAACTCAGTGCCAGACCAAGGCTAAACATTATTTTCCATTATGCTCTCCATATGTTATTGTTCAAGTTTTATAGTTTTCCACTTAAATTTAAGTATATTTTCTGTTTTGAGTTAATTTTCATGAAAAGTATGCAGTTTATAGCTACAACCATATTTTAAATATGAATATGTGAATATTCAGTTGCTTTGGCACCATTTATGAAAAAGACTATTCTTTCTTAATTGAATTTTCCTTAGTCATATTATAGAGCAGTTGACTATATTCATGTGGATATATTTATGGACTCATTATTCCATGCCACTAATCATTTTGCATATTCTTTCACTAAGAGACTATCACTGAAGCTGTACAGTAAATCTAGAAGTTGAGTAGAGTCAGTCTTCTGATTTTGCTCTTCAGTATTGTCTTGACTATTCTGTGTCTTTTTTTAATCTATATAAACTTGAGAGTCAGTTTTCACATATCCACAGAATAACTTGCTAGAAATTGTATTTGAATTGCAGTAAATTAATAAATGAATCTGAGAACAACTGATAGCATAAACTTTTCCGACAAAGGTCCATCTAGCTAAAACTGTGGTTTTTTTCAGTAGTCATATATGGATGTGAGAGTTGGATCATAAAGGAAGCTGAGCACTGAAGAATTGGTGATTTTGAACTATGGTATTGGAAAAGACTCTTGAGAATCTCTTGGATTGCAACGAGATCCAACCAGTCAATCCTAAAGGAAAACAGTCCTGAATATTCATTGGAAAGACTGATGCTGAAGCTGACACTCCAATAATTTGACCACCTGATGTGAAGAACTGACTCACTGGAAAAGACTCTGATACTAGAAAAAATTGAAGGTAGGAGGAGAAGGGGATGACTGAAGGTGAAACGGTTGGATGGCATCACCGACTCAATGGACTTGAGTTCAAGCAAGCTTCTGGAGTTGGTGATGGATAGGGAAGTCTGGCATGCTGCAGTCCATGGGGTCAGTTTATGACTGAATGAATGAACTGAACTGAACAGACAGTATAAAGAATATTGAGTCTTCAAATCTATGAATATGGAGTAATTTTTTTTTCATCAAAGTTTGTAGTTTCTCTCATGTACAACTTGTACATACTTAGATGGGTTTTAATCCAAGTATTGCTTTTGAGAGGCAAAGGGTCACATAAATATTCTTGTGTTTTACAATTTTAAGTGTCATAGCCTATTGCTGGAACATAAGAAAGCGATTGACATATATTAATCTTATAACTTACAAACTTAAGTACTTATTGTAATGTTCCAGGAATGTTTTAGTCGATTTTATTGCATTTTCTACATAGATAATCATTTCATCTATGAATAGAGATAGTTTTATTATTTTTCTTCTCAATATTTTATTTCATTTTTTTTGTATAATTGTATTAGCTAGGGTTCTCATTATACTGTTGAATGGAGAGGTGAGAAGTGACATACTTGCTTGATCTTAGTGGGAAGCTTCTAGTTTCTCACTATTAACTAAAATGTTAACTGTATGATTTTGCAGATGTTCTAGGTGATGAAGTTCACTTCAGTCTTAGTTTTCTGATAATTTTTATTATAATGTATGTTAAACTTTATCAAGTGCTTTTTCTGCATCTGTATGACCAATGATGCTTCTTTAGCCAGCTGAAGTTATGGATTATGTAAATTTATTTTTAATATAAACCTTCCTTGTATTCTTGAAATAAATCCCTCTTGATTGTGGCACTCACCTAGAGCCAGACATCCTGGAATGTGAAGTCAAATGGGCCTTAGGAAGCATTACTATGATCACTATGGACAAAGCTAAAAATTTTCCAAGGCAGTCTTCCACAGTACATGAACCGTGAACTTCCAAATGCTCAAGTTGGATTTAGAAAAGGCAGAGGAACCAGAGATCAAATTGCCAGCATCCATTGGATCATCAAAAAAGCAAAAGAGTTCCAAAAAAACATCTCTTTCTGCTTTATTGACTATGCCAAAGCCTTTGACTATGTGGATCACAATAAACTGTGGAAAATTATGAAAGAGATGGGAATACCAGACCACTTGACCTGTCTCTTGAGAAACGTATATGCAGGTCAGGAAGCAACACTTAGAAATGGACATGGAACAACAGACTGATTCTAAATAGGAAAAGGAGTATGTCAAGGCTGTATTTTGTCACCCTACTTATTTAACTTCTATGCAGAGTACATCATGAGAAACGCTGGGCTGGATGAAGCATGAGCTGGAATCAAGATTGCCAGGAGAAATATCAATAACCTCAGATGTGCATATGACACCACCCTTATGGCAGAAAGNGAAATGTGCTCTCCTGCTTTGCAGGCAGATTCTGTACTATATCTTGGAGATTGCTTAAACTCATGTCCATTGAATCAGCGATGTCATCCAACCGTCTCACCCTCTGTCACCTACTTCTCTGGCTGCCCTCAATCTTTCCCAGTATCAGAGTCTTTTCCAGTGACTTTACTGTTCATATTAAATCCTTCCAATGAATATTAATAGTTGATTTCCTTTAGGATTGATAGGTTTCATCTGCTAGATGTCTAAGGGACTCTCAAGAGTCTTCGCTAGCACCACAGTTCAAAAGCATCAAGTATTTGGTGTTCAGCCTTATTTATGGTTCAACTCTCAGATTCATACCTGACTACTGGAAAATCAATAAACTTAACTATACAGACCTTCATTGGAAAAGTAATTTCTCTGCTTTTTAAATACACTGCCTAGATTTGTCATAGCTTTTCTCCCAAAGAGCAAGCACCTTTTAAGTTCATGGCAGCAGTCAGTGCCTGCAGTGATTCTGGAGCCCAAGAAAATAAAGTCTGTCACTGTTTCCATTTTTTTCCCCATTTATTTGCCATGAAGTGATGGGACTGGGTACCATGATCTTCATTTTTTGAATGTTGTTTTAAGCCAGCATTTCCACTCACTTCTTTTATCTTCATCAAGAGGTTCTTTAGTTCCTCTTTATTTTCTGCAAATAGGGTGGTGTCATCTGCATATCTGAGGCTATTGATATTTCTTCTGGTGATATTTATTCTAGCTTTTTTTTTCTTCCAGCCCAGCATCCTCCATGATGTCCTCTGCATATAAGTTAAATAAACAGAGTGATAATACATAGCTTTGATGTACTCCTTTCCTAATTTGAACCAGTTTATTGTTCCATGTCCAGTTTTAACTGTTGCTTCTTTCCTTGCATGCAGGTTTCTCAGAAGGAAGGTAAAGTGGTCTTGTCTTTCCATCTATTTAAGAATATTCCACAGTTTGTTGTGATCCACGTAATCAAAGGCTTCAGCATAGTCAATGAAGCAGAAGTAGATGTTTTTGTGGACTTCCCTTGTTTTTCCTAAAATCCAACAGATGTTGGCAATTTGATCTCTGATTTCTCTGCCTTTTCTAAATCCAGTTTGAACATCTGGAAGTTCATGGTTCACATACTGTTAAAGTGTAGCTTGATAGATTTTGAGGATTACTTTGCTAGCATATGAAATAAGTATGATTGTATGGTAGTTTGAACATTCTTCAGCATTGCCCTTCTTTGGGGTTGGATTGAAAATTGACTTTTTCCACTCCCGTGTCCACTGCTGAGTTTGATAAATTTCCCAACATTTTGTGCCCAGCACTCTAACAGTTTCATCTTTTAGGATTTGAAATAACTCAGCTGAAATTCTACTAGTAGTAATGCTTTGTCTTAGTAATGCTTCCTAAGGCCCACTTGGCTTCACACGCCAGAATGTCTGGCTCTAGATGAGTGACCACATCATTGTGGTTATGCAGGTCATTAAGACCATTTTTATACAGTTCTTTGATATATTTTTGCCACTGCTTCTTAATATCTTCTTTTGTTAGGTCCACATCATTTCTGTCCTTTATTGTGCCCATTTTTGCATGAAGTTTTCCTTTGGTATCTCTAATGTTTTTGATGCAACCTCTAGCTCATTCTTACTCTATTGTTTTTCTCTATTTCTTTGCATTGTTCACTTTAAAAGCCTTTCTTATCTCTTTGCTATTCTTTGGAACCCTGCATTCAGATGAGTATATCTTTCCTTCTCCTTTACTTTTCTCTTTTTACCTCAGTTATTTATAAGGCCTCCTCGGACAATCATTTTGCCCTTTTTCACTTTTCTTTCTTGGTCATGGTCTTGGACACTGCCTCCTGTTCAATGTTATGAAACTCCATCCACAGTTCTTCAGGGACTCTATCAGATCTAATCCCTTGAATCTATTTGATGCTTTCACTGTATAATCATAAGGGATTTGATTTAGTTCATACCTGAATGGCCTAGTGGTATTTTTTTCCTACTTTTTTCAATTTTAGTCTGAATTTTGCAATAAGGTGCTCATGATCTGATTCACAGTCAGGTCTGGTCTTGTTTTACTTGAATGCATTCAGATTCTCCATCTTCAGTGGCAAAAATATAATCAGTCTGACTTTGGTATTGATCATCTGGTGATGTCCATGTGTAGAGTTGTCTGCTGTGTTGTTGCAAGTGGGTGTTTGTTATGACTTGTATGTTCTCTTGGCAATACTATATTAGCCTTTACTCTGCTTCATTTTATACTCCAAGGCCAAACTTACTGTTACTCTGGGTATCTGTTGACTTCCTACTTTTGTATTCCAGTTACCTATGATGAAAAGGACATCTTTTCTTGGTGTTTGTTTATTATAGTTTTGTAGATCTTCATAGAGCCATTCAACTTCATCTTTTCAAGCATTAGTGGTTGGGTCATAGACTTGGATTGCAGTGATGTTGAATGGTTTATCTTTGAAATGAACCAAGATTATTTTGTCATTTTTGAGATTGTACCCAAGTACTGCAATTTGGACTGTTTTGTTGACTATGAGGGCTATTCCATTTCTTCTAAGGGATTCTTGCACACAATAAGAGATAAAATAATAATCTGAATTAAATTCATCTATTCCTGTCCATTTTAGTTTATGGATTCCTAAAATGTCAATGCTTTCTCTTGCCATCTCTTGTTTGACTGCTTCCAACTTACCTTGATTCATGGCCCTAACATTCCAGGTTTCTATGCAACATTGTCCTTTACAGCATGGGAGTTTACTTTCACCACCCAACCTATCCACAATTGGGTGTCATTTCTGCTTTGGCTCAACCTCTTTATTCCTTCTGAAACTATTTCTCCATTCTTCACTGGTAGCATATTGGACATCTACAGAACTAAGGGGTTCATCTTTCAGTGTCATATTTGTGCCTTTTCATACTGTTCATGGGGTTCTCAAGGCAAGAATGCTGAAGTGGTTTGTCATTCCCTTCTCCAGTGGATCACATGTTGTCCGAAATCTCCACAGTGACCCGTCAGTCTTGGGTGACCCTACATGGCATACCTCTAGTTTCATTGAGTTACACAGATCTGTGATCCATGTGATCATTTTGGTTAATTCTGTGATTGTGGTTTTCATTCTGTCTTACCCCTGGTGATTAAGGATAAGAGGCTTGTGGAATCTTCTTGATGGGTGGGACTGGCTAGGGGAAAACTAGGTCTTGCTCTGATGGGCAGGGCCATGCTCAGTAAATCTTTAATCTAATAATCTGCAGATGGATGGGGCTATGCTCACTCCCTGTAGTTTGGCCAGAGGTTGCCCTGTCCTTGTGTTTTGCAGTCCCTATGGAAATATATTATATTCTTGTGGCTCAGAGGTTAAAGCATCTGCCTGCAGTGTGGGAGACTTGGGTTAGATCCCTGGGTTGGGAAGATCCCCTGGAGAAGGAAATAGCAACCCACTCCAGTATTCTTGCCTGGAGACTCTCACGGATGGAGGAGCCTGGTAAGCTACAGTCCACGGGGTCAAAAGAGTTGGACATGATTGAGCGATTTCACACACACACACATTAGGCCTAAAGATGACCCCTTCCAAGAGGACTTATTCCAACTTGCTGCAACTTCTAGGAATGCTGTTGCCAGTGCCCCTGACCTTGTGGCAGGCCGCTGTTGGCCCACACCTCCACCAGAGACTCCAAGACATTCACAGGCAAGTCTGGCTCAGTCTCTTCTGGTGTCACTGCTCCTTTCTCCTGGGCCCTGGTGCTTACAAGATTTTGTTCGTGCCCTCTGAGTCTCTGTTTCCCTTCATCTTTGAAAAAATTTTAATCAAATCTCACTAACCTTCAAAGATAGATTCCCCAGTGATTCCCAGGCCCTTTTCTGGGTCTCTAGGTTGGGAAGTCTGTGGTGGGGACTAGAACCTTCACAACAGTATGATAAAATTTTTTGATATAATTGTTCTCCAGTTTGTGAATCACCCACCTGGCAGCTCTATCGTTTGACTAATAGCAACATCCTCCAAGACGATTCTTACCACATGACATGGCTCCCAGGACTGTTGCTGCCAGTGCCCCTGTCCCCGTAGCAGCCACTGCTGACCCATAACTCTGCAGGAAACCCTCAAACACTCAGGCAGGTCTGGTTCAGTCTCTTTGGGGATCACAGATCCTTTCCTTAGGTCCTGGTGAACACAAATTTTCGTTTGTGCCCTCTGAGAGTATGAAGTTTGAGGTTTGCTTTTAAATGTGACTTAAATGTGATTGCACCCCTCTTCCTGTAATATTGTGGCTTGTCCTTTGTCCTTGTCTTGTTTTGATGGATTCCAACATCCTGCTAAAGCTGAAACTCCAGTACTTTGGCTACCTCATGCAAAGAGTTGACTCATTGGAAAAGACTCTGTTGCTGGGAGGGATTGGGGGCAGGAGGAAAAGAGGACGACGGAGGATGAGATGGCTGGATGGCATCACCAACTCATTGGATGTAAATTTGAGTGAACTCCGGGAGTTGGCGATGGACAGGGAGGCCTGGTGTGCTGCAGTTCATGGGGTCGCAAAGAGTCGGACAGGACTGAGCAACTGAACTGAACTGAACTGAACATCTTCCTGTTCATTGTCAGCAGCTAGTTGTGAATTTGGTGTTCTCACAGGAGAAGATGAGTGCAGGTCCTTCTAACCCACCAAAAATCAAGCCAAAACAAAAACCAAACAAAACACAAAACCAAAACAAAAACAATGGAGATAAATTAGAGCAAAATGCAGGAGACGGTGAATGACAAAGGAGCCTGACATGCTTCAATCCATGACATCACAAATGAACAACAATTTCATAGCCAATTATTTGGGGATTTTTATGCTGCATTCCTATAATTTTCTAATTTCTGAAAGCATATTTTGTATTATGTCTACTTTTCTAAATTTGATCTGACATGTGTCTTATGACCAAGAATGTTGTCTATATTGGTGAAATTTTTACATGAGATTGAGGATAACATATATTCTGGCTTTGTTGTGGAATAAGTATTTTATAAATGTCAGTTACATCCAGTTGATTGATGGTGCTGTTCAGTTCAACTTTATATCCTTAATGATTTTCTGCCTGCTAGATCTGTCAGTTACTAAAAGAGGGGTGCAGAAGTCTCCAACTATTAGTATAATATGAGATTTGTCTATTTTTACATAGTTCTGTTTGTAGATCCTCATGTACTTTTTTCATTTGACTTAAAGGTTGAGGACTGGTGTGTTCTTGGAAAGTTGACTCCTTTATTATTTTGCAATGTCTCTCTTTATGTCACTAAGTTTTCTTGCCCCAAATTTTTGTTGAAAATTATATATTATATCTCTCTTTTAACTAGTAAGTATTTATCTTTCTCCATCCCTTTACTCTTAACTTATGAGTTTTTATATTTAAAGTTGATTTATTGTAGACAGTATATTATAGAGTTTTTTAAAACCCATTTTCACTTTTTTATTTGATGTTTATATAGATAATTTACATTTAAAGTGACTGTAAATACTTGGATTAATATCTACATTGTAACTGTTTTCTATTTATTGCTTTTCTTTGTTTCACTTTCTCTTCTCTTTTTCTTCTTTCTCTGGTTCTGAGCGTTTCATGTGATTCTGTTTCATTTCCTATTAACACATCAGTTCAGTTCAGTTCAATTCAGTCGCTCAGTCGTGTCCAACTCTTTGAGAGCCCATGAATCGCAGCACACCAGGCTTCCCTGTCCATCACCAACACCCAGAGTTCCCTCAAACTCATGTCCATCGAGTCAGTGATGCCATCCAGCCATCTCATCCTCTGTCGTCCCCTCTTCCTCCTGCCCCCAACCCCTCCCAGCATCAGAGTTTTTTCCACTGAGTCAATTCTTCACATGAGGTGGCCAAAGTACTGGAGTTTCAGCTTCAGCATCATTCCTTCCAAAGAACACCCAGGGCTGATTGCCTTTAGAATGGCATGCTATCTTAATTTTTAAATCTTTAGTGATCATCCAATAAACTTCAATATACATTTAAAATTAATTCAAATTATCTTTCAAATAATACTATACCACTTTATAGCAGTGTATATATAGGTGCAACTTGGAGATATTATGGGTTCATTTCTAGATCAGTGCAATAAGGCAAATATTGCAATACAGTTTGTCACATGGATTATTTGATTCTTCAGTTCATATAAAATTTCTGTTTATTGTTTGCAAGTGTGCAGACTATTTTTTAACTAGTAGCATGTCTAAAAATTGATGCACATACTTGATTAATAATACTGTATTACTAAAAATGCTAAACATCATCTTGCCCTTCGAGCTTTCCTGGTGGCTCAAATGGTAATGCAGGAAGTCATCTGTAATGCAGGAAGTCATCTGTAATTCAGGACGCCTGAATTCAATCCCTGGGTTGGGATCCCTTGGAGATAGAAATGGCAACCCACTCCAGTATTCTTGCCTGGAGAATCCCATGGAGAGAGGAGCCTGGCAGGTGATGGTCCATAGGCTTGCAAGGAGTTGGACAGGACGTAACAACTAAACCACCATATCTGGCCCCTCTATGAGTCATAAGGTTTTTGTTAATGTAATCTTGCCTTGTGTCTTGCCTTGATGTTGTTGGCTGTTGCCTCTCTGGATGGTTGTCACTGAATGTTGGGTTGATTTTGGTAATGTCTTAAAATAAGACAGCAATGAACTTTGATGAACAGATTTATTCTTCCTTTTAGGCAATTTTTCTGTAGAATATAATGTTGTTTGATAGCATTTTATCTTCAGTAAGATTTATTTTATTTTTTCAAGATTGAAATCAATTCTTTAAAATCCTGCTACTGCTTTATATAAATCCTTTATTGTAATATTATAAATCATTAATTGTAACTTCAACAATTTCCCTTCATTTCCACTATGAATAGATTCCACTTAAGGAAACAGTTTGCTCATTCATAAAACACTCCTCGCCATCTCTGAATGTTTTATGATATAATTGCATAAATTCAGTTACATTTTCAGGTTCCACTACTAATTCTAGTACTCTTATTATTTCCACTACATCTGTGGTAACATTCTGCACATTCTGCACAAAAGTCTTTGTAAGCCCTCAAACTCATCCATAAAGTTTGGAGTCAACTTTTTCCCAACTCTTGTTATTTTGACCTCTTCCATTGAATCATCAATGTTCTTAATGGCTCTAGAGTGGTACATCCTTTCCAGAAGGTTTCCAATTGTCACTGCAGATGGTGACTGCAGCCATGAAATTAAAAGACGCTTACTCCTTGGAAGGAAAGTTATGACAAACCTAGATAGCATACTCAAAAGCAGAGATATTACTTTGCCAACTAAGGTCCGTCTAGTCAAGGCTATGGTTTTTCCAGTAGTCATGTATGGATGTGAGAGTTGGACTGTGAAGAAGGCTGAGCGCTGAAGAATTGACGCTTTTGAACTGTGGTGTTGGAGAAGACTCTTAAGAGTCCCTTGGACTGCAAGGAGATCCAACTAGTCCATTCTGAAGGAGATTGGCTCTGGGATTTCTTTGGAAGGAATGATGATGAAGCTGAAGCTCCAGTACTTCGGCCACCTCATGCGAAGAGTTGACTCATTGGAAAAGACTGATGCTGGGAGGGATTGGGGGTAGGAGGAGAAGGGGATGACAGAGAATGAGATGGCTGGATGGCATCACTGACTTGATGGGTGTGAATCTGAGTGAACTCTGCAAGTTGGTGATAGACAGGGAGGCTTGGCATGCTGCGATTCATGGGGTTGCAAAGAGACAGACATGATGGAGCGATGGAACTGAACTGAACTGATCAGAGGAATCACTTTTACAGCAATTATCAGTTCAGTTCCATTGCTCCGTCGTGTCCGACTCTTTGCGATCCCATGAATTGCAGCACACCAGGCCTCCCTGTCCATCACCAACTCCCAGAGTTCACTCAAACTCATGTCCATTGGTCGGTGATGCCATCCAGCCATCTCATCCTCTGTTGTCCCCTTCTCCTCCTGCCCCCAATCCCTCCCACATTCAGAGTCTTTTCCAATGAGTCAACTCTTTGCATGAGGAGGCCAAAGAATTGGAGTTTCAGCTTCAGCATCAGTCCTCCCAATGAACACCCAGTTCTGATCTCCTTTAGGATGGACTGATTGGATCTCCTTGCAGTCCAAGGGACTCTCAAGAGCTTTCTACAACAACAGAGTTCAAAAATACCAATTCTATGGTGCTCAGCTTATTTTATAGTCCAAATCTCACATCCATACAAGACTACTGGAAAAACCATAGCCTTGACTAGATGGACTTTTGTTGACAAAATAATATCTCTGCTTTTGAATATGTTGCATAGGTTGGTCATAAATTTCCTTCCAAGGAGTAAGAATTTTTTAATTTCATGGCTGCAATTACCATCTGCAGTGATCTTGGAGCCCCCCCAAAATAAAGTCTGACACTGTTTCCACTGTTTCCCCCACTAATTCCCATGAAGTGGTGGGACCAGATGCCATGATCTTAGTTTTCTGAATGTTGAGTTTTAAGCCAACTTTTCCACTCTCCTCTTGCACTTTTATCAAGAGGCTTTTTAGTTCCTCTTGATTTTCTTCCATAAGGGTGGCATTATCTGGATATCTGAGGTGACTGATATTTCTCCCAGCAATCCTGATTCCAGCTTGTGCTTCTTCCAACACAGCATTTCTCATGATGTATTCTGCATATAAGTTAAATAAGCAGGGTGATAATATACAGNTGCACTTTTATCAAGAGGCTTTTTAGTTCCTCTTGATTTTCTTCCATAAGGGTGGCATTATCTGGATATCTGAGGTGACTGATATTTCTCCCAGCAATCCTGATTCCAGCTTGTGCTTCTTCCAACACAGCATTTCTCATGATGTATTCTGCATATAAGTTAAATAAGCAGGGTGATAATATACAGCCTCGATCTACTCCTTTTCCTATTTGAAACAATCTGTTGTTCCATGTCCAGTTCTTTTTTTTTTTAATTTTAATTTTTTACTTTGTTTTGCTTTACAATACTGTATTCATTTTGCTATACATTGACATGCATCAGCCACAAGTGTATATGNGCAACAGCAGTCATAGTTTCCTAAAAGACTTATAGGTTGAATTTACTCATTGGTCCATGGGCTACAGAATGGATGTCATGTTAGTAGTCATGAAAAAAACCACACTAATCTTATACATCATCATCAGGACTGTTGCATAATCTGCTGCATTATCAATGAGCACTAATATTTTAAAAGGAATCTTTTTATAGGTCCCAGCAGTTGGCTTAAGATATTTAGTAAACCAAGTGTTGTCATCCAAGCTTTGTTGTTCAATTAATAAAGCACAAGCCTAGTAGATTTAGCATGATTCTTGAGGGTTCTAGGATTTTCAGAATGGTAAGTGGGCACTGACTTCAACCTCAAATCACTAACTACATTAGCCCATAAGAAGAGAGTCAGTCTATCTTTTGTGGTTTTGATGCCAGCATTGACTTCTCTCTAGCTGTGAAAGTTCTTGATGCCATCTTCTTTCAATAAAAGGCTGTTTCATCTGCATTGAAAATGCATCCACCTTTAGTATTTATCTTAGCTAAGTCTTCTGGATATCTTCTTGATGGAGTGTTGACATCAATGCTGGCTGCTTCACCTTGCAAATTTATATTATGGAGATGGATTCTTCCTTAAACCTCAGAAAGTGACCTCTGCAGTTTATACTTTTCTTCAGTAGCTTCCTCACCTTAAGGAAATGTGGTGGCTGATTTGATCTTCTGTCAAGACCACTAAATTTTTCTTCATTTTAGCAGCAAGATTATTTTACTTTTTTATCACATGTATATTCACTGGAGTAGCAGTTCTAATTTCTTTCAAAATCTTCTCCTTTGCATTCACAACTTGGCTAACAACTTGGTGCAAAAGGTGTAGTTTTAGGTCTATCTAGGTTTTAGACATACACTCCTCATTAAGCTTAATCATTTCTAGCCTTTGATATACAGTGGGAGAGGTGAGACTCTCCTTTTCACTTGAAAGTTTAGAAGCTACTGTAGGGTTATTGATTCCATAATTTCAACATTGATGTGTCTCTAAAATAGGGAATCCCAATAAAAGGGAGAGAAAAAGGAAAACAGCTGGTCAATAGAGAAGTTGGAACATAAAATATTTATTAAACAGGTTCACCATATTCTATGGGATTGGTTTGTCACAGCCCCAAACAATTACAATAGCAACATTTAGGATGATGTATCACAGATGTATATTATATCTGTGATATAATATAATAGCAACGAAAAGCTTGAAATTTTGTGGTAATTATCAAAATGTGAAGCAGAGACACAAAGTAAGAAAAGTCTATTGGGACTTTTGTCAATGTGTGGTTACCACAAACTTTCAGTTTGTAAAAACAAAAATTGCTATATCCGTGAAGTACCATAAAGTGAAGCACAGTGAAATGAAGCATGCTGAAGTCAAAATAGGGTATTGTTTTATTCTTCCCTCCCATACTTTATAGCATTGTTGTCATTCATTTCACTTATACATGTCATACTTACTAAACACATCACTGCTATTATGTATTTCAAAATAACTCATATATTATATGAATTAAAAATAATAAAAATAAAATATTTTATTTCACATCCATTCATTTCTTCTCTAACTCTTCCTTACATTTTATGGATAGAAGTTTCTAATCTAAATCCTTTCTTTCTCACTGATCAGTCAGTTCAGTCACTCAGTCATGTCTGACTTTGCAACCCCATGGATTGCAGCACACCAGGCNAAAAATAATAAAAATAAAATATTTTATTTCACATCCATTCATTTCTTCTCTAACTCTTCCTTACATTTTATGGATAGAAGTTTCTAATCTAAATCCTTTCTTTCTCACTGATCAGTCAGTTCAGTCACTCAGTCATGTCTGACTTTGCAACCCCATGGATTGCAGCACACCAGGCCTCCCTGTCCATCACCAGCTGCCAGAGTTTACTCAAACTCATGTCCATTGAGTCAGTGATGCCATCCAAACATCTCATTCTCTGTCATCCTCTTCTCCTTCTGCTTTCAATCTGATGGACGTCTTTTAATATTTTTAACAGGTAGGTCTTATGGTTGAAAAAAAAATTACCTCAACTTGTGTTTGTTTCAGAAAGTTTAATTCTCTTTCACTTTTGAAATGATTTTCTGGATGGAGAAGTTTAAATTGGTGTCCTTATTTTTTGTTTCAACACTTTAAATATGTCATTCAACACTCTTCCTGCCTGCATAGTTTCTGAAGAGAATTTTGACCTAATTTTAAAGTTTTTTTTTTGTAGGTAAGTTTATGTTTTCCCCTTGTGCTTACTAAAATATTTTCTCTTTATTTTTGATTTTGTACAGTTTGGATATGGTATGCATATATTTAGAGTTTTTAGTATTTAACTTGTTTAGATTTCTCTGAGCTTCCTGGAACTCTGTTTTAGTGTCTGTCATTAATTTTAAAATATTACCAGTAATTATAACTGCAAATTTTCTTATGCTCCTTTATTTCTCTCTTTTTGTTGTTGCAATTATGTGCATGTTATACCATTTGTAACTGCCTAACATTTCTTTCTATTAACACTAACACTCTAGCACTCTTTTCTATTATTTTGTCTCTCTGTGTTTCAGTTTTATATGTTTCTATTGATATATAGCAAATTTCACTCATTCTTTACTCAGCCATGTATAAGGTGACAAAGCTATTAGAAGCATTCTTCATTCCTTTTGAATTTTATTCTAGCACTTCCTTTTGATTATTTCATAGAGTTATCTCTATTTGCATTACCCATCTGTACCCATCTTCATGTGTCACCATTCCTACTGGAGTCTTATCCTTTTTAACATAATTATTTTAAATTTCCTGCCTAATAATTCTAAAATATTTGCATATGTGAGTCTGGTTTTGATTTTTGCTTTGTATTTTCAGACTGTGTTTTGTCTTTTAGTATATCCTTTAAGTTTTTGTTGAAAGTCATACATGATGTATTGGGTAAGTGGAACTAAGACATCTAATAACACAAATTAATGTCTCTTCGTATTCCTTAGGTCTACCTGTGACCTATAGAGCTAAAATCGGGAAAAGCTCTGGGAAATCCTCAAACTGGGTTGAATTCGTTACCTTTTTCAGAGCATCCAAATTAATAAGGGAAGAAAAATATTAAATGATGAACACTATATCTGTCTCTGATTATAATTTATATTAGATGTTATTGCTACAGAAGCTCTATTGAAGCCCTAATATCTTGAGCTGTTGGATAAATGAAAGTTTAATGTTGTTTAAAATTGTGGCAGTTTTGACATATTGGTGCAGAACAACGTAATTATGTAAGGGAGAAGTCAATACTGTGGATATTGCGGCTTGCAGTTCAGTTAAATTTTGGTAAAAATAGCAATTCATTACAAATCCAGAAAAATTTACAAAGGGCTCTATATGATGTCTGTAAGTTTTAAACTCCATTTCAAATTTCAAACAGAGAAATGATAAAACACAATATTAATACTAATAGAGAGTCTATCTCTTTTTAAATTTTTAACTCTTTTTCATTTGATTTTATTTGAGAAAGCACTTGCTATATGAGGCCAATGAAGGCTCCCCTTCACAGCTGGTCATTTGTGAAAGAAGCTTTTGATACACTAAAATGTAGCTTTAAAAATTATTTTTCAAAACATATTTTGTTTTTAATTTGAGTATAATTGATTTTTACAATATTTTAGTAGTTTCTGATGTACAACAACATGAATCAGCTATAAGTATACATATATTCCTTCCATCTTGAGCCTCCCTCTGAGCCTTCAATTCCAGTTCTCTGGTTCATTATATAACACCAAGCTGAACTCCCTGTGTTATATAGCAGCTTCCCACTAGCTATCTATTTTACACAAGGTAGTGTAGATATGTCAATGCTACTTTCTCAATTCATCCCACCCTCTCCTTGCCCTGTTGTGTCCACAAGTAGGTTTTATACATCTATGTCTCTATTTTTATGTTGCAAATTGGCCATTTTCTTAGATTCCATATATATGTATTAATGAAGGATACTTGCTATTTTCTCTTTCTGACTTATTTCACTCCGTATGACAAATTCTAGATTCATCCACATCACTACAAGTGATGCAGTTTCATTCCTTTCTAAAACTAAGTAATATTGTTGCAGGAAGGGGAACCCCTTCCAGGGCCCAAAACTGGACTCTTGTCTAACACTCAGAAATGAATTGTCTGAGGAGATACATGTGCTGGCAAAGCAAGAGATTTTATTGAGAAAGGGCACCCAGGTGGAGAACAGTAGGGTAAGGGAACTCAGGAGAACAGCTCTGCCATGTGGCTTGCAGTCTCAGGTTTTATGCTGATGGGATTAGTTTCTGAGTTGTCTTTAGCCAATCATTTTGACTCAGAGTCCTTCCTGGTGGTGCATGCTTTGTTCAGCTAAGATGGATGCCAGAGAGAAGGATGCTGGGAGGTGGTCCGACATGTGGTGTCTCCTTTTGACCTTTCCCAAACTCTTCCGGTTGGTGGTGGCTTATTAGTTCTGTATTCCTTAGCAGAATCTCCTGTCGTAAAACAGCTCATGCAAGTGGTCACTATGGTGTCTGGCCAGGGTGGGCGGTTTCAATCAGTGTGCTTCCCCTAACAATATTACATTGTATATAATACTACAACATTTCTCTTTTTAAAAATTAAAAAAAAATTTAATTGGATGATAACTGCTTTACAATATTGTGCTGGTTTCTGCCATACATCAACATGAGTCAGCCATAGGCATACATATGTCCCTTCTCTCTTGAACCTCCCTCCCTCCCACCTCCCACTCCAATCTACCCTCCTAGATTGTAACACCTGATTTAAGCTCCCATACAGCAAATTTCCACTGGATGCCTATTTGATATATGATATTTTATGTGTTTCCATGCTACTGTCTCAATTTTTCCCACCCTCTGCTTCACACCCTGTACCCACAAGTCTGTTCTTTACATCTGTGCCTCTATTGCTACCCTGAAAACAGGCTTATCAGAACCATCTTTCTAGATACCATATATGTATGTTAATATATAATATTATTTTTATCTTTCTGACATTTCATTCTGTATAACAGGACCTAGGTTCATCCACCTCATTAGGACTGACTCAATATGTTATTTTTTATGGTTAAATAATATTCTTTTTTATTTTTTATTTAGTTTAATTAAATTAATTTATTCATTTTAATTGGAGGCTGATTACTATATAATATTGTGGTGGTTTTTGCAACACATTGACATGAATCAGCCATGGCTGTACATGCCTGAACCCATCCCAAACACCTCTCCCATCTCCCTCCCCATCCCCTGCCTCTGGGTTGTACCAATGCACTGGCTTTGAGTGCCCTGTTTCATGCACCAAACTTGGACTTGTCATCTATTTTACATAAGGTAATGAAAGGTTGTTGCTGAACCATAAAAGACTCTGGGATTCTTAGCCTTTGGAGGAGAAGAATTCAATCTGGGGCCAGTGACGATGCTTGATCACTCAGAGTTTTTGTGTAATGAAGTTTTATTAAAGTATAAAAGAGATAGAGAAAGCTTCTGACATAGACATCAGAGGTGGGCAGAAAGAGTACCCCTCCCGCCACTAGTCTTTACCTGGATGTTATATAGCTACTTCAGTCCAGTTTTCAGTTCAGTTCAGTTGCTCAGTCATGTCCAGCACTTTGTGATCCCATGAATTGCAGCATGCCAGGCCTCCCTGTCCATCACCAACTCCCAGATTTTACTCAAATTCATGTCCATCGAGTCGGTGATGCCATCCAGCCATCTCATTCTCTGTTGTCCCCTTCTCCTCCTGCATCCAACCCCTTCCAGCATCAGGGTCTTTTCCAATGAGTCAACTCTTCACATGAGGTGGCCAAAGTACTGGAGTTTCAGCTTTAGTATCAGTCCTTCCAATGAACACCCAGGACTGAAATCCTTTATGATGGACTGGTTGTATCTTCTTGCAGTCCAAGGGACGCTCAAGAGTCTTCTTCAACACCACAGTTCAAAATCATCAATTCTTCGGCACTCAGCTGTCTTCACAGGCCAAGCCAACTTTTTCACTCTCCTCTTTCACTTTCATCAAGAGGCTTTTAAGTTCCTCTTCACTTTCTGCTCTAATAGCAGTCTGAAAATTACAGAAAGGAAATGTCTCAAAATGCAGAGACTGGCACCAGGCCCCTCACCCACAACATACATTTTGAGATAACATTTGCACAAGATGAGTTGTGCTGGGCCATAAAATGATTGACATGAATCTTGAAGAAAGGAAAGTTTCCACGCAAATAGCCTCAGTAACAGCCCAAGAGAATATTTGCATGAGTAAAACATACTGGTTTTTCAAGTCCTTTCTGAGTCTTCAGTTCAGTTCAGTCACTCAGTTGTGCCCAACTCTTTGTGACCCCATGTATCGCAGCANTGTGAAAAAGGCTGAACGCCAAAGAACTGATGCTTTTGAACTGTGGTGTTGGAGAAGACTCTTGCGAGTCCCTTGGACTGCAAGGAGATCCAACCAGTCCATTCTGAAGGAGATCGGCCCTGGGATTTCTTTGGAAGGAATGATGCTAAAGCTGAAACTCCAGTACTTTGGCCACCTCATGCGAAGAGTTGACTCATTGGAAAAGACTCTGATGCTGGAAGGGATTGGGGGCAGGAGGAGAAGGGGACGACCGAGGATGAGATGGCTGGATAACATCACTGATGTGATAGACATGAGTCTGAGTGAACTCCGGGAGTTGGTGATGGACAGGGAGGCCTGGCGTGCTGCGATTCATGGGGTCCCAAAAGCGATTGAACTGAACTGAACTGAAGACCCAGAATAGCCAAGACGATATTGAAGGAGAAGAGCAATGTTGAAGGATTGACACGTTCTCACTTAAATACTTACTTTATAAAACAACAATAATTAAGACAGTGCAATAAAAAAAAATAGAGAAATAGATTAATAGAACAGAGCAGAGAGCCCAGATTAGACATGCGCAAGTAGAGTCACCTTGACAAAGGAACAATGGTAATACAATGGAGAAAAAAAATAGTCTTTTCAGCAAATGGCATTGGAACAACTGGACATTCACAGGCAAAAAAAAAAAAAAAGAATTCAGACACAGAACTTACACCTTTCACAAAAGTTGACAGAATATGAATCTGAATGTGAAAGAAAAAATGTAAAATTCTAATAACATATACAAAAATCTAGAGGACCTTGGGTTTGGCAAGGACTTTTATTACAACTTTTACAAATTTATAATTAGCATTTTGTGTTATGTTCATTGGGCTTTACAGGTGGCACTAGTGGTAAAGAACCTGTCTGCCAATATAGGAGATGTAAGACATGGAGGTTTGATCCCTGGGTCAGGAAGATCCCTGAAGAGGGGCATGGCAGCCCACTCCAGTGTTCTTGCCTGGAGAGTCCCATGGGCAGAGGAGCCTGGTGGGCTACAGTCCATAAGGTTGGAAAGAGTTGAACATGACTGAAGCACTTTAGGATGCATGCTATATTCATTACAGGCATACAGTATAGTAATTAAGTATTTTTACACATTGTGAAATGATCACAATGAGTCTAGCTATACAAGTTGTTATAGTATTAGTGATCATATTCCTTATAATGATTATCCCTGTGACTTCAGTCAGTTCAATTCAGTCGATCAGTTGTGTCTGACTCTTTGTGACCCTGTGAATCACAGCATGCCAGGCCTCTCGGTCCATCACCAACTCCCGGAGTTCACTCAAAATCATGTCCATCAAATCGCTGATGCCATCCAGCCATCTCATCCTCTGTCATCCCCTTCTCCTCCTGTCCTTAAACCCATCCAGCATCAGGGTCTTTTCCAATGAGTCGACTCTTCCATTGAGGTGGCCAGAGTATTGCAGTTTCAGCTTCAGCATCAGTCCTTCCAATTATCACCCAGGACTGATGTCCTTTAGGATGGATTGGTTGGATCTCCTTGCAGTCCAAGGGACTCTCAAGAATCTTCTCCAACACCACAGTACAAAAGCATCAATTCTTCAGTGCTGAGCTTTCTTCATAGTCCAACTCTCTCATCCATACATGACTACTGGAAAAGCCATAGTCTTGACTAGACGGACATTTGTTGGCAAAGTAATATCTCTGGTTTTCAATATGCCATCTGCAGTGATTTTGGAGCCCCCCAAAATAAAGTCTGACACTGTTTCCACAGTTTCTCCATCTATTTCCTGTGGAGTGATCGGGCCGGATGCCATGATCTTTGTTTTCTGAATGTTGAGCTTTTAGCCAACTTTTTCATTCTCTTTCACTTTCATCAAGAGGCTTTTGAGTTCCTCTTCACTTTCTGCCATAAGGGTGGTGTCATCTGCATATCTGAGGTGATTGATTGATATTTCTCCCAGGAATCTTGATTCCAGCTTGTGTTTGTTCCAGTCCAGTGTTTCTCATGATGTACTCTGCATAGAAGTTAAATAAGCAGGATGACAATATACAGCCTGGACATACTCCTTTTCCTATTTGGAACCAGTCTGTTGTTCCATGTCCAGTTCTAACTGTTGCTTCCTGGCCTGCATACAGATTTCTCAAGAGGCAGGTCAGGTGGTCTGGTATTCCCATCTCTCTCAGAATTTTNTGCATAGAAGTTAAATAAGCAGGATGACAATATACAGCCTTGACATACTCCTTTTCCCATTTGGAACCAGTCTGTTGTTCCATGTCCAGTTCTAACTGTTACTTCCTGGCCTGCATACAGATTTCTCAAGAGGCAGGTCAGGTGGTCTAGTATTTCCATCTCTTTCAGAATTTTCCACAGTTTATTGTGATCCACACAGTCAAAGGCTTTGGCATAGTCAATAAATCAGAAATAGATGTTTTTCTGAAACTCTCTTGCTTTTCCCATGATCCAGCGGATGTTGGCAATTTGGTCTTTGGTTCCTCTGCCTTTTCTAAAACCAGCTTGAAAATCAGGAATTTCACGGTTCATGTATTAGGCAGGACCAATTTGAAGACAGAGTCTATGGTAAAGCATAGTTCATTAGTATAGCTTAAAGCAAACGTTTCCATAAGAAAAACACATGGTTAGCTCAAGATTTGAGAAAAGTTAAGTTTAAGTGGAGCCCAGTATCATCATGGCAACACAAAATTTTAAGATAAACCTCTTTTTAAATTGCATAGAGAAGAGGAAAAACATCTCAGCACTTGAATTTTGTTTCCTCTTGCCACTTAAGAGAGAGATTAAAAATTGTCTGACACTTATAGTCTATTTCTTTCGTTTGGAGGCCCCTGCCATTTCTGCCTGTTACTCTATCAGTAATATACATGTTTCAATGCTATTTTCTCAAATCATCCCACTTTCCCCTTCTCCCACAGAGTCCAAAAGTCTGTTCTTTTTTTAAATTTTTTTATTTTTACTTTATTTTACTTTACAATACTGTATTGGTTTTGCCATACGTTGACATGAATCCGCCATGTACTTGAGTTCCCAATCCTGAAAAGTCTGTTCTTTACATCTGTGTCTCTTTTACCGTCTCGCATATAGGGTCATTGTTATCATCTTTCTCAATTCCATATATATGTGTTAAAATACTGTATTATTTTTCTTTCTGAGTTACTTCACTCTGTATAATAGGCTTCAGTTTTATCCACCTCATTGNATGTACTTGAGTTCCCAATCCTGAAAAGTCTGTTCTTTACATCTGTGTCTCTTTTACCGTCTCGCATATAGGGTCATTGTTATCATCTTTCTCAATTCCATATATATGTGTTAAAATACTGTATTATTTTTCTTTCTGAGTTACTTCACTCTGTATAATAGGCTTCAGTTTTATCCACCTCATTGGAACTGTTTCAAATGTGTGTTTTTTTTTTTTTTATTTTTAACAGCTGAGAAATATTCTGTTTTGTATATGTACCATTACTTTCTTATCCTTTTATCTGCTGATGGACATCTAGGTTGCTTCTATGTCCTAGCTATTATAAACAGTGCTGAAATGAACATTGGGGTACATGTGTCTCTTTCAGTTCTGGTCTCTTCAGTGTGTATGCCTAGCAGTAGGATTTCTGGGTTATATGGCAGTTATATTTCCAGGTTTTAAGGAATCTCCACACTGTTCTCTATAGTGGCTGTACTGGTTTGCATTCCCACCAACAGTGTAAGAGCGTTCCCTTTTGTGCACACGGTCTCCAGTATTTATTGTTTGTAGACTTTTTGATAGCAGCCATCTGACTGGCATGTGATGCACCTTGTTGTGGCTTTGATTCGCATTTCTCTGATAATGAGTGATGTTGAGCATCTTTTCATGTGTTTGTTAGTCATCTGTATGTCTTCTTTGGAGAAATGTCTGTTTAGTTCTTTGGCCCATTTCTTTTTCTTTTCTTTTTTTTTTTTTTTCCATTGGGTCGTTTATTATTCTGGTATTGAGCTGCATGAACTGCTTGGATATTTTTGAGATTAATTCTTTGACAGTTGCTTCATTTGTTATTATTTTCTCCCATTCTGAAGGCTGTTGTCTCACCTTGCTTATAGTTTCCTTCATTGTGCAAAAGCTTTTAAGTTTGATTAGGTCCTATTTGCAGATGGTGATCACAGCCATGAAATTAAAAGACGCTTACTCCTTGGAAGAAAAGTTATGACCAACCTAGATAGCATATTCAAAAGTAGAGACATTACTTTGCTTACTAAGTTCTGTCTAGTCAAGGCTATGGTTTTTCCAGTGGTCATGTATGGATGTGAGAGTTGGACTGTGAAGAAGGCTGAGTGCTGAAGAATTGATGCTTTTGAACTGTGGTGTTGGAGAAGACTCTTGAGAGTCCCTTGGACTGCAAGGAGATCCAACCAGTCCATTCTGAAGGAGATCAGCCCTGGGATTTCTTTGGAAGGAATGATGCTAAAGCTGTAACTCCAGTACTTTGGCCACCTCATGTGAAGAGTTGATTCACTGGAAAAGACTCTGATGCTGGGAGGGATTGGAGGCAGGAGGAGAAGGGGATGACAGAGGATGAGATGGCTGAATGGCATCACTGACTTGATGGACGTGAGTCTGAGTGAACTCCGGGAATTGGTGATGGACAGGGAGGCCTGGCATGCTGCGATTCATGGGGTCACAAAGAGTTGGACATGACTGAGCGACTGAACTGACTGATCTTTTATTTTTGTTTTCATTTCCACTACTTTGTGAGGTGGGTCATAGAAGATCTTGCTGTGATTTATGTCAGAAAGTGTTTTGCCTATGTTTTCCTCTAGGAGTGTTCTAGTTTCTGGCCTTACATTTAGATCTTTAATCCATTTCGAGTTTATTTTTGTGTATGGTGTTAGAAAATTTTCTAGTTTCACTCTTTTACAGGTGGTTGACCAGTTTTCCCAGCACCACTTGCTAAAGAAATTGTCTTTTCTCCATTGCATATTTTTGCCTCCTTTGTCAAACATAATGTGTCTATAGGTGCATGGATTTATCTCTGGGGTTTCTATTTTGTTTCATTGATATTATTTCTGTCTTTGTGCCACTACTATACTGTCTTGATGACTCTAGCCCTTTGTAAGGTAGTCTGAAATCAGGCAGGTTGATTCCTTCAGTTCCATTCTTTTTTCTCAAGATTGCTTTGAGTATTCGAGGTTTTTTGTATTTCTATACAAACTGTGAAATTATTTGTTCTAGTTCTGTTAAAAATGCTGTTGGTAGCTTGATAGGGATTGCATTGAATCTGTAAATTTNCTTTGTGCCACTACTATACTGTCTTGATGACTCTAGCCCTTTGTAAGGTAGTCTGAAATCAGGCAGGTTGATTCCTTCAGTTCCATTCTTTTTTCTCAAGATTGCTTTGAGTATTCGAGGTTTTTTGTATTTCTATACAAACTGTGAAATTATTTGTTCTAGTTCTGTTAAAAATGCTGTTGGTAGCTTGATAGGGATTGCATTGAATCTGTAAATTTCTTTGTGTAGTATACTCATTTTCACTATATTGATTCTTCCAATCCATGAACATAGTATATTTCTCCATCTATTTGTGTCATCTTTGATTTCTTTCATCAGTGTTTTATAGTTTTCTATCATATAGGTCTTTTGGTTATTTAGGTAGATTTATTCCTAAGTATTTTATTCTTTTTGTCATAATGGTGAATAGGATTGTTTCCTTAATTTCTCTTTCTGTTTTCTCATTGTTAATGTATAGGAATGCAAGGGATTTCTGTGTATTAATTTTATATCCTGCAACTTTTCTATATTCATTGATTAGTTCTAGTAATTTTCTGATGGTGTCTTTAGGGTTTTATATGTAGAGGATCATGCCATCTGCAAACAGTGAGAGTTTTACTTCTTTTTTTTTCCAATCTAGACTTCTTTTATTTCTTTTTCTTCTCTGATGGCTGTGGCTAAAACTTCCAAAACTATCTTCATTAGTAGTGGTAAGAGTGGGAGTCCTTGTCTTTTTACTGACTTTAGGGAAAATGATTTCAATATTTCACATTGAGGATAATATTCACTATGGGTTTATAATATATAGCTTTTATTATATTGAGATATGTTCCTTCTATGCCTGCTTTCTGGCAACTTCTTATCATAAACTGGTGTTGAATTTTGTCAGTCTTTCTCTGCATCTATTGAGATAATCAATGGCTGTTATCTTTCAAATAGTTAATGTGGTCTATCACATTGATTGATTTGTGGATATTGACGATCCTTGCATCCCTAGGATAAAGCCCACTTGCTCATGATGTATGGCCCTTTTAATATGATGTTGGATCCTATTTGCTAGAATTTTGTTGAGGATTTTTACATCTATGTTCATCAGTGACACTGGCTTGTAGTTTTCCTCTTTTTGTGTCACCTTTGCTTGGTTTTGGTATTAGGGTGATGGTGGACTCAGAATGAGTTTGGGAGTTTGCCTTACTCTACAATTTTCTGGAAGAGTTTGAGTAGGATAGGTGTTAACGGTTCTCTAAATTTTTGGTAGAATTCATCTGTGAAGTCATCTAGTCCTGAGCTCTTGTTTTTTGGAAGATTTTTTATTACAGTTTTGATTTAAAAACTTGTAATGGGTCTGATAAGATTTTCTGTTTCTTTCTGGTTCAGTTTTGGAAGGTTACCCTTTTCTAAGAATTCATCCACTTCTTCCAAATTGTCCATTTTATTGGCATATAGTTGCTGATAGTAGTCTCTTATGATCCTTTGTATTTCTGTGTTGTCTGTTGTGATTTCTATTTTCATTTATAACTTTATTGATTTGATTCTTCTCCCTTTTTTTTCTTGAGGAGTCTGACTAATGGGTTATCTATTTTGTCTATCTCCTTAAAGAACCAGCTTTTTTACTTTAAAATTGTTTTTGCTATAGTCTCCTTTGTTTCTTTTTCAATTATCTCTGATCTAATTTTCATGATTTATTTCCTTCTGCTCACCCTGGGTTTCTTCATTTCTTTTTCTAGCTGCTTTAGGTGCAAAGTTAGGGTATTTATTTGATGTTTCTCTTTCTTCTTGAGGTAAGCATGTGTTGCTATGAACCTTCCCCTCAGCATTGCTTTTACTTAATCCCACAGGTTTGGGGCTGTCATGTTTTCATTTTAATTTGTTTCTATGAATATTTTTATTTCCTTTCTCATTTCTTCCATTATTTGTTAGTTACTCAGAAACGTGTTGTTTAGCATTCATATGTTTGTTTTTCTAATAGGCTTTTTTCCTGTATCTGACATCTAATCTTACTTCATTGTGATCAGAAAAGATACTTGAATTTATTTCAATCATTTTAAATTTATGAAGGTTAGATTTATGGCCCAGGATGTAATCTATCCTGGAGAATGTTCCATTTACACTTGAGGAAAAGGTGAAATTCATTGCTTGGGGGTGAAATGTCCCATAGATATCAATTAGGACTAATTGGTGCATTTAAAGTTTGTGTTTCCTTGCTAATTTTATGTTTGATTGATATATCCTTAGGTATAAATAGGGTATTAAAGTCTTCCACTATTATTGTGTTACTGTTAATTTCCCTTTTCATACTTGTTAGCATTTGACTCATGTGTTGAGGTGCTCCTATGTTGGGTGAATATATATTTATAATTATTATATCTTCTCCTTGGATTGATCCTTTGATCATTAGGTAGTGTTCTTTGTCTCTTTACATGATCTTTATTTCAAAGTCTATTTTATCTGATGTGAATATTGCTACTCCTGCTTTCTTTTGGTCTGGAACCTTGTCATTTTCCTGATCTTAGAGGAAATGATTTCAATTTTTTACCATTGAAAATGTTTGCCATGGGTTTGTTGCATATGATCTTTATTATATTGAAGTAGGTTTACTCTATGCCCACTTCCTGGAGGTTTTTTATTTTTATCATAAATTGGTAGTGAATTTTGTCAAAATCTTTTTCTGTACCTATTGAGATGATTATTTGCTTTTATCTTTCAATTTGTTAATGTGGTGTATTGCATTGATTAATTTGCATATATTATAGAATCCCAGCATCCCTTGAATAAACCTAACTTCATCATGGTGTATGATTCTTTTAATGTGTTTTTAGATTTTGTTTGATTTCATTTTGTTAAGGATGTCAGCAACTATGTTCATCAGTGGCATTGGCCTGCAATTTTCTTTCTTTCTTTTTTTTTTTTAACAATATATTTTTCTTATTTTGATATCATAGAATGGTCTCATAGAATGAGTTTGGGAGTGTTCTTTCCTCTGAACTTTTTTGGAAGAGCTTGAGAAGAATAATTGTTAGCTCCTCTCTAAATTTGATAGAATTTGCCTGTGAAGCTATCTTGCCCAGGGCTTTAATTTTTTGGATTATTTTTTAATCACAGTTTTGATTTCAATGTTAGTGAGTAGTCTGTTTATTTTTTTTATTGTTTCCTCATTCACTCTTGGAAGGCTATACTTTTCTAAAAACTTTTCCATTTCTTCCAGGTTTTGCATTTTATTGGCATATAATTGTGTGTAGCAGTGTCTTAGGATTCTTGGTATTTCTACAGTGTCTGCTGTAAATTATTATTTTTATAAATTTCTAATTTGATTGATTTCAGTCTTCTCTCTTTTATCTTGATGAATCTGGCTAGTGGTTTGTCAATTTTATCTTTTCTAAGAATGTGCATTTAGTTTTTTTCTTAATTGATTTCTACCCTCATAGTGTTGTAGTAAAAAAAGATGCTTGATACAGTTTCAATTGTCTTAAATTTATGAAGGCTTGTTTCATGACCCTAGATGTAAGCTATCCTGGAGAATATTTTGTTTGCAATTAAAGACACGTATTCTGCTGTTTTTGGATTGAATGTCTTATAACTATCGATGAAGTCCATCAGTTCCAATGTGCCATTTAAGACCTAAATTTCCTTATTAAATTTTTTTTTGTCTCGATCATTTGTGCTTTTTTTAACTTAGATGTTAAAGTCCTATTATTGTCTTACTGTTGCTTTCCTTTTGTATAACTATTAGCATTTGCCTCTTGTATTGAGGTGTTACTATATTTGATGCTTAAATATTTATCAATGTTATGTCTTCTTTGATTGATTCCTTGTTCATTACGTAATGTCCTTCCTTGTCTCTTAATATCCTTTATTTAAAAGTCTATTTTATAAGATATGAGTATTACTACTCCAGCTTTCTTTTGATTTCCATTTATGTGTCATATTTTTTTCATTTCCTCATTTTCAGCTTTATGTGTCCCTAGGTCTGAAGTGGGTCTCTCATAGATAACATATATATGGGTCTTGTTTTCATGTCCATCTAGCCCATCTATGTATTTTCGCTGGAGCATTTAATCCATTTACATTAAAGTAATTTTTGATACATATATGTTTCTATTAGCATTTTTGTAATCTTTGTGTGTGTGTGTTTAAGTCTTTTTCTTCTATTGTGTTTTCTGCCTAGACAAATTCCTTTAGTGTTTTTTGTAGAACGGATTTAGTGGTACTAAATTCTCCTAACATTTCCTTATATGTAAAGCTTGATTTCTCTGTTGACTCTGAATGAATAAACAAGAATGAAAACATTGAGGACACTCTCAGAGAACTCTAGGATAATATTAAAAACATCTTTGAATTATATGTCTCCCATAAGAAGAAGAAAAAGAGAAAGGACCTGGGAAAATATTTGAAGAGATTCATTCAGTTGGTAAAGAATGTGCCTGCAATGCAGGAGACTCTGGTTCAATTCCTGGGTTGGGAAGATCCACTGGAGAAGGGATAGGCTATCCACACCAGTATTCCCCTGTGGTTCACCCCCCAGGCACATTATTGGACAGGTATCTTGGTCTTGAGTTTGTAGGGCCACACCATAGATTTTCTGTGGTATTCTCACTCTCTCCAGACTATCACAGCTGCTTGACCCTTCTTCCAACAGCCCCAAATACTTCCTTTCTGTCCAAACCAACATCCCTGTATGCAGAAATCTCTCCCCAGTTCAGCTCCTCCCTCCTGGGGTGAATGTCCAGTCCTGTTTTGTCTCATCCTCCTTTTCCCATCTTTTGTCCTACCAAGTTATGCTTGGATCTGTATGGTCCTTCTGATGATCAAGGTCTCCCCTAGTTTTTAGTAATGTTCTGTGAGAACTGTTGCATCTGTAAATGTTTTCTTGATGTTGTTGATACAGATGCACTCTACCTCCACCTCCTCCTTTGCCATCTTGAAACTCCTCTGTCTCTGTCTTCTTGAAATGGAAACAGTTGAACTATATTCAGAAATAAAGTATGGTTACTTTACTTTTCATTATTTTCATGATAATTCATTCATTTAGCAAGCATTTACTGAGTACTTATTATGTATCACTGTTTCAGTGTTAGAGATCTGAAAGTCTGCCTGTGATATCTCTGCTGTCAGTGATTTTATATTTGGATAATGTATGTGGCAGAAAGTAAATATCACTAAACAAAAAATGGCAAAGTATCAGGTAGGTATAAGTAATGAGAAGACACATTGATTTGTGTTATTAGATTAAAAAAGGGTGAGGATTACTATTTGAGATCAAGTGGTCAGTGTATGTCTCTCTGGAGAAGTGATGTTGAACAGAGATCTGAATAAAATTAAACAGAGCCTCCTGCAAAATATTTGCTTAAAGAACATTGTAGTCAGAATAAACAGGTCACAAAAAAGTGTTCATATTATTGTTTGGCATATTGGAGAAATTTTAAAAACGCTCATATGGTAAGACATTATTTTGAAGATTTTATTTAGAAGTTGCCATATGCCCTAAAATGAGTTTATTTATGGATTTAGCCAGCGGTTTGCAAATGAAGATGCAAGTTAGAATGATTTGATCCATAGAAGCCAGTAATATCTGAATTCCACCTCTAAACATTTTGACTTAGTATTGTATGCAACCAAGGTTGTTAATTTTTTTAGAAGTTTATCTAGTGGTTCTAATATGCAGCAGATTTTGGCAACTTAGCTATGCTTTAAGTTGTTCCTGAATCTTTGCACAACATAAATATCAAATTCCATAACAGAAAATCAACTTCATAATCTATCTTCAATTTCTCCAAAGTCATATCTACCACTATTCTCAAGTCCTCTTCTGCTAGTGTCTCAAGTCCTCTTCCTTCTCAGTGTTCTGCTTATGCAGGGCACTATCTGCATAAATTTTCTTTTTGCCCACTCTCTCTTTTTTAGTAGCTTCCAATTCAAATTTAGTTTCAGATGTCTCTTGTAGAGTCTTCTATCTCTGCCAGACTGGTGTGTCCATTATTCCAGATTCCCTGCATATTTTTATTATCCTTTTTCCATCATAATTATCAGTGACAACCATTTTACTCACTAAAGAGCTCTTTTGTACGATAATTTATATAGTCATGTTTTAATCTGTTCTCATATTTCACATAATGTTTATAATTTGTCAAAGCATACTATAGAATTTAATTAACTTTGGTACATCCCTTATTATTTTGCAAACTCTATAAGGGAAAGATTGTACTGTATTCTGTTTAGTAAACTTCACAAGAACATTGCCACAATAATTGTTCACATACATTGTTGTACTGATTTAATGTACGTATAGAAGTTAATGCATACAAAGAATATGTAGCATTTTAATAAAGTGGCCTCAAATGTTCATATTTTTAACGTTAAAACTATTTTTGCTCTTACATTTTAGGTCAATCTTCAATCAGCTGTCTAGAATATTGTGGATTGAATTTGCACAAATCCAGTTAAGGTCACATCTGCAACACAGTGACAATGATTTTACCAATATAGTCTGAAGCAAATTGAGGTCAGTGTACACTTTCTCAAGGCCTTGCTCTCAGCTTTTTTCCATGAACTGCAGAAGGCTTCAATTTACTGAAACACTAAGGTAGGTAAGATCCAATCAAAGTAAAGGCAAAATCAATAAATACTAACTTCGAAGGGCTAAATAGTAGTGACATAAGTCATGAAGAGAAGTTGTTTGTAGATAAGAAACACTCTTGTTCTATAATGGTAGGAGAATAAAACTTCAACTATGACCATGGTATATTTGCTTTATTTGTTTTATTTATCCTAACATATTTAACATGTAGACAAAGAGATTCAAAGTGAATTTCATTTTATATATAGATTCATGCCTAACAAGGAGAAAAAAATTGATCTTTTTATATTTATATTTAACTATTGTAACATTTCTGCTATAGTCTAATAATAATCACTTTAAAATGCTTTTAATGTTCGTGGTAATGTTTACAAACATTGTTACTTCTTTTAAAATTAATACTGTTTAGGTGTATGTGCAAATGTATACATGGATTTTACATCTAGAACAAAATGTATTCAATATAGAGGAAAAGAGGAACTATATACCAAAAATATATAGAAAAGTAGTTTAAAGGACGTGGTGTTTGAGTCCAAACTTTGCCACTTTTATGCTGTATGGGCTTATTTATCTTCATTGATCCTGTTTGTAATACAATGCTATTTATCTAATATAGTATTTTAAGTACAAGAAAATATATGCCTTAAATATCTATCAGATAAATGAATAAGTGACAGCATGCAATAGTAAATAATCAACTAATTGAGGGCATGCAAGGGGAGGGCACTAGTTTTTCCATCAATAATTTTATAAAGAGCAAATGAATAAAATTATTTGAGTGTCAAATGTAACTTGTAACATAGTTTGTTTCCAGTTTATTTTTACTAATTTTAGTATGGCTATCCACTTTCCTTTCATTGATTCATAAATAAACCAGAAGTAATTGTTCTATTTAACTCTTTTTTGTCTCACAAAACCATTGGTTTTATATATAATTTCATAGTTTCATTCTTCATACAAATTCCTACAAAGATTATACCTTGCATCTATTTTTTAAATCTTTGGAAATAAAATTAAGGGAAGAATTATACACATCTTGTGTTTAATATGATCACATAGAAAGCTGTAATCCTGAACTCATGACAATATTGTAAAATGATTTTTGCACTACTCTATCACACAGTTCATTGTTCCACATCTAGTACATTTGTGTACTCAGTCTGACTCTTTGTGATTCCATGGACTTTAGCCCACCAGATTCCTCTGTCCATAGAATTTTCCAGTAAAGAATACCTGAGTGGGTTGCCATTTCCTACTCCAGGGGATCTTCCTGATCCCAAGGATTGAACCCATATCTCTTGTGTCTCTTGAAGTGGCAGGGGAGTTCTTTATCACTGCACCACCTGGGAAGCCCCAATACAGAGAGCATCATACACTCATTTACATTTAGGTTACTGTTTTAGTACTTCTACACTGTTGTAAAATATCTGATCTTCAGATCCGTAGTATAGAATAGGTATTTCTATAGTGCAAATATTAGTTCATATCATATTTAAGTATGCTTGCTTTTAAGTAGCGTATGCTTTCCCAGAGAAATTTACAATTTATCCAGAGAAGTAGTTTAAGACAAGATCTTAAAACTAGGAAGATGAGGCTTACATATTTTTGCCTAGGGGCAGACAGGTTCAAGGACTTCACATTCATTTGCCACATGAATTGGGTTGGGACCCATATGGATATTATCCTCTCTCATTTTTGCCCCCTTATTATCATTTAAGGCCTAATACAATTTTGATAAACCTAGTCTGATTTCATCTTTTGCAAGTGGAGGACGACAGGGTCAAGCAGACTAGTGCATTAGAAAGAGAATAAGGATCCCTGAGAACCCCATATTATCATGTTAACTGATTGGAGATCCCAAAATTAAAATAAATAGTAGGTACAACAGAAGGTAGCCCAGTGAAGTCTAGCTGCAATTTTCCCCACATATTGTCCCTTCTTTGACAACTTAAGTAATTTGTATTATTTAGCCTTAAATGAGAAAAGAAAGTTGTTATTTGTGACAACATGAGTGAGCCTGGGGGACACTATGCTAAATGAAATAAGCCAGACAGAGATAGATAAATATTACATAATGTCACTTGTATGTGGGGATTTTAAAAATCAGACTCATACTAACAGAGAGTAGATTGGTACTTGTTGAGTGCTGAAGGTATGANCTGATTGGAGATCCCAAAATTAAAATAAATAGTAGGTACAACAGAAGGTAGCCCAGTGAAGTCTAGCTGCACTTTTCCCCACATATTGTCCCTTCTTTGACAACTTAAATAATTTGTATTATTTAGCCTTAAATGAGAAAAAAAAGTTGTTATTTGTGACAACATGAGTGAGCCTGGGGGACGCTATGCTAAATGAAATAAGCCAGACAGAGATAGATAAATATTGCATAATGTCACTTGTATGTGGGGATTTTAAAAGTCAGACTCATACTAACAGAGAGTAGATTGGTACTTGTTGAGTGCTGAAGGTATGCGTAATGGAAGATGTCAAAGGGTACAAACATTCAGTTATAAGATGAATAAGTTCTAGAGACTAATGTACAATATGATGACTATAGTTAATAATAATATACTGTATATTTGAAATTTGGTAAAAGTAGGTCTCAAGTTTTCTCACGATAGACATGCAAACACACAAATGTAGCTATGCAAGGTGATGGGTGTGCTAATTATCTTGTTTAACAATGTACATGTATGTCAAAACAGCATGTCATATACCTTACATACATATACTTTTTATTTGTCAGTAATTTCTCAATGAAGCTGGGGACAAAAAAGTAAACTTTTCTTTCTAATGCTGAAAAAATAATTTTAGAGAAACATATATTATTTTTTTACAAATTAAAAAGCAAGATAGTTATTTTTATTATTACATTGATGACAAGATTTCATTAAAGCAATCAACTTTTCAATCTAGAAAATAACATAATGATATGATCAATAAATTTTGGTTTTTGAAATTTACTTGTAGGCAGAATGAATAAAAACTTTATTGTGTGTTTTATACTTAGTGTTCAATATTTGATTCCAGAAAGCCCCCTGGTTGGGGAAGGACAATACAAAGTAGTCAAGTCTCTGTAACTGCAGCTACATGATGCTGAGAAATTTTTTCATGCATGTTGTTTTGGTTTGGTTTTTGCTCAACTGAAATAAAAGGAGTTAACAAAACTAGAAGGACAAACTGTGCCAGGAATAGAGGTATAAATCAAAATTCAAGACATTCACTGGGAAGTCTAGATATTACTGAAATAATAGAGTAGAAGCAAATATCAAAGCAAAAATAAGCAACTGTAATCGAAGAAAGAGATAAGAGCATGAGAAAGCTTCAAGATGGTGCAAATCTTGTCCGTCAAATCAATCCTATCCACTTTTTCAATGAAAGAGTGAACAACCAAATGAGTTTTTCTTTAAACAGTGACTGCCTGAGTGAAGGGGGAAAAAAAAATTAAAAGTACCTGAGAAAGAGATCAAGATAGCAGAAGAGTAGGAAGCAGAGTTCACCTCCTTTCACAGAAACATTGAAAATACTATTGAAATGCATCCACAAGTGAAATGATTCATAGAGAACACATACTGAGCACTGACAGAGGACATTAGACTTTCAAAAAGACAAGAAACCTCCACATAATCAGGGAGGAACAAAGAAAAACAGAATTAGAATGGGGCCTGTTCTGCTGGGAGGGAACCGTGAAGGAAGAAATATTTCCACACTTTGGGAAGGCTACACATCAGGGGGGAGATCAACCTGGATAGAGGAAGAGCTTCAAGGCCTAAGAGGAGAAAGCAGCAAACTGTTAAGAATAACCTGTATAGTAGGTTGACACCACCACACTGTGACCCCAACCTGAGATACTCCTCTCTCAGTGGAGGTGGGGATTGGGTGCTGAAGCTCAGACTCCAGAGCTCAGGCCTAGGGAAAGGCCCAGAGTTAAGTATGGAAACAACCTGAAGAGGTCAGCTATGACAATTAAGGGTATATTATGAAGAAGCAAACCACTCAATATCATACTTATCCAAGTCTATGCCCCAACCAGTAATGCTGAAGAAGCTGAAGTTGAATGGTATTATGAAGACCTANGTTTTAGAAGGACAGTCATTAGCTCTTCCTTAAATGTTTGATAGAATTCTCCTGTGAAGCCATCTGGTCCTGGGCTTTTGTTTTTTGGGAGATTTTTGACCAGAGCTTTGATTTCAATGCTTGTATTTGGGTTGTTCATACTTTATATTTCTTACTGGTTCAGTCTTAGAAGACTGAACTTTTCTAAGAATCTGTTAATTTCTTCCAGGTTATCTATTCCATTGCCATAGTTGTTCATAATAGTCTCTTATAATCCTTTGCATTTCTGCATTGTCTGTTGTAACCTCTCCTGTTTCATTTCTAATTTTGTTGATGTGATCCTTTTCTCTGTTTTTCTTGATGAGTCTGGCTAAGGGTTTGTCAATTGTGTTTATCTTCTCAAAGAACCAGCTTTCAGTTTTATTAATCTATACTATGTTTCTTTCATTTCTTTCCCATTTATTTCTGGTCAGATCTTTATGATTTCTTTTCTTCTACTAATTTTTGAGTTTTTTTTCTTCTTCTTTTTCCAGTTGCTTTAGGTGTAAGTTTAGGTTGTCTATTCAATGTTTTTCTTGTTTCCTGAGGGAGGATTGTTTTGCTATAAACTTCTGTCTTAAGAACTCCTTTTGCTACATGTGGTAGGTTTTCAGCTGTTTGTTTTCATTGTTGTTTGTTTCTAGAACTTTTTTTTTGATTTAACTTTTGATTACTTCAGTTACCTGTTTGTTATTTAGAGACATGTTGTTTAATTTCTATGTGTTTGTGTTTCTTACAGCTTTTTTCTTGTAACTGATATCTAGTCTCATAGCATTGTGGTCGAAGATGCTTGATATAATTTCAATTTTCTTAAATTTACTGAGGTTTGATTTGTGACCCACGATGTGCTCTATTCTGGAGAATGTTCCATGTCCACTTGAGAAGAAGGTGTGTTCTTCTGCATTTGGATGGACTTTCCTGAAGATATCAATGAGATCCTTCTCATCTAATGTATCATTTAATATATGTGTTTCCTTATTAATTTTCTGTTTTGGTGATCTGTCCATTGGTGGTTGGAGTGTTACAGTCTCCTACTATTATTGTGTTACAGTCAGTTTCTCCTTTTATGTCTGTTAGTGTTTGTCTTATGTATTGAGGTACTCCTATGTTGAGTGCATAGATATTTACAATTGTTATGTCTTCCTTTTGGATTGATCCCTTGATCATTCTGTAATATCCTTCATTATCACTTGCAATCTTTTCTATTTTTAAGGTCTGCTTTGTCTGATATGAGGATTGCTACTCTAGTTTTCTTTTGCTTTCCATCTACATGGGGTATATTTTTCCATCATCTCAGTTTCAGTCTAAGTGTGTCTTGAGGTCTGAAGTGGGTTTCTTGTAGACAGCATTTATATGGGTCTTGTTTTTTTTATCTATTCAGCCAGTCTGTGTCTTTTAGTTGGAGGATTTAATCCACTTACATTTCAAGTAATAATTAGTATATATGATTCTATTGCCATTTTTGTAATTGTTTGGGGTTGATTTTGTAGATTTTTTTCTTCTGTTGTATTTCTTGACTGTATATGTCCATTTAACAATTGTTGTAAAACTGGTTTGGTGGTACTGAGTTCTCTTAACTTTCGCTTGTCTGAAAATCTTTTTATTTGTCCATCAATTTTGAATGAGATCCTTGCTGGCTTACAGAGTTCTGCTGAAAGATCAGCTTTTAAGCGTATGGGGTTTCCCTTGTATGCTACTTGTTGCTTCTCCTTTGCTGCTTTTAATATTCTTTCTAGAGTATTTTTAATTTCAATAATTTTGTTGTTTGTCTCTGTATGCTTATTCTTCAATTCTAGGTATTTGTCAATTGATTCTTGCCTTTTCTCCATTTCGTTTTCAAGGTTTTTAATCATCTTTATTATCATTATTCTGAATTGTTTTTTAGAATAATTTTCCTATTTCCTCTTCATTTATTTGGACTTTTGTGTTTCTAGTTTTTTCCTCTATTTGTGTAGTGTTTCCTGCCTTTTCATTTTCATTTGTTTTTTTTTTTTTAAGTAATTGTGTTTGAAGTCTCCTTTTCCCAGGCTTCAAAGAAAGTTGAATTCTTTCCTTGAAGAAGGTTGAATTCTTTCTTCCTTTTGGTTTCTTCCCCTCTAAGGTTGATGCAGTGGTTTGTGTGAGCTTCATATAGGGTGAGATTTGTGCTGAGTTTTTGTTTGTTTGTTTGTTTTTCCTCTGATGGGCAAGGCTGAGTGAGGTGGTGCTCTTGTCTGCTGATGACTGGTTTTCTATTTTTGTTTTGTTTGTTGTTTAAATGAGGCATCCTGCACAGAGTGCTACTGGTGGTTGGTCACGCTTTGTCTTGTATTCAAGTGGTTTCCTTTGTGTAAGTTTTCACTACTTGATACTCGCTAGGGCTAATTCTCTGGCAGCCTAGGGTCTTGGAGTCAGTGGTCCCACTCCAAAAACTCAGTGTTTGATCTCTGGTCAGGAACAAAGATTCCACAATTTGTTTATTATGAAATTAAGTGAGATTAAAACAAGTATCCAAAAATAAGAAACCAGTGATGAACCCCAGACAAATGACAGTTACAAAATCAGGAAAATAATAATGAAAATAATGGAATACATACATACACACCCATGAGCAAAGTGAAAACAGTCCAACAAAAATAAAATATAGTAGATTGATCTGACAAACAAATGAAATAAAAAGTTGTATTTACCAGTTAAGAACAAAACTAACTTAAGCACAAACTGGAAAGCAAAACTAAAGCAAGGTGCCAAGTGGGGGATAAAGCAATGAAAACAAAGCTAACAAATATATTGATAGGAAAGGAAAGAAAGAAAAGAAAGAAGGACTTGATATGCAAAGTTAAATAGAGGTAGATGAAGAAGATTTATATATATTAATGATTAACTGCAAGAGGAAAAGAACAGCAGGAAAGGCAAATGAAGGAATAAATGTAGAAAAAAATGTAATAGGTTTTAAAAAATTAAAATTATAAAAAAAAAGGAAAGAGAAAAAAACGCAAGAAGAAAGAAAAAAAGGAAAACTCCACAGAACTGCAAAAGCCCAAGGTAGAGGCAGAGGTTTATGACAGCAATAAAAAATGTGACTGGGTGGGGGGGGAAGCAGCTCAAAAATTTATTGCATTTCCTAGTGCCAATAAAATCGACAACCACAACGGTGGGGAGGGGGGAGAAAAAAGGAAAAAAAAAATCCAAAAGAATCTACAGAACAAGTCAAAAAAATAAGAATAATAAATGTTTTTCTTGAGTCTCTAATGTCAGAATCCTTTCCTGTGCTGGGAATCACCTTACCTCCCTAGGATGCCCTCCTACACTGTACTGATCTCTGGACTTGCTGTGGAGGCTGCTCAGATTCTAATCTGGTCCTACTCCTCTGTTTTCTTGCTTCCAATGTCCACAGCTATCAGAGCTAGTGTGTTTTCTTTTGTGGGAGCTCTCAATGGCCTTTTATATATTCCATAGAAACAAAGTCTGCTTAGTTGATTGTGTGTATTTAATCTGCAGCTTGTACAGCTGGTGAGAGGTTTTGGGTCTTATTCCTTAGCCACATCACCCCTGGGTTTCAGTTTTGGTTTTATTTCCACCTCTACATATGGGTCGCCTGCTGGGGTTTAGTTCCTGAGGCTGCCCTGGAGGGTTTGGGTTTGCTCCTGTGAGGGCCAGATGTGGAAGTGGTGCAGCTGCCTGGTTGCAGGGGTTCTGGCAGCAAGAGGTACTCAAGGGGCTAGCAGGTAGGGCGGCAGGAAATACAGTGCTGTAGAAGGGTATGGAAACCAGTATTGGCCAACATGCTCCAGTATTCTTGCCTGGAGAAACCCCTCTCTGATAGAGAAGCCTGGAAGTTCACAATCTACAGGGTCGCAAAGAGTTGAATAGGACCGAAGTGACCCTGTGCTCATAAACACAAGACTTTTTTTTTTTTTTTGGCCTGTGGCAGCTCTGCTCCAGTGAGAGTTGAGAGTGATGGTGGTGCAGCTGCTTGGCTTGCAGGGATCCTGGTGGTGCCAGGTGTTCAGGGACACAAATTGCCTCCAAGGCAGAAGTTATGGCCCTATCAGGTCTTTTTCCCAGCCTCTTGTAGCTGGCAATCAGAAGGCCTTTTTGGCCAGTCTTTCTCCAAAGCTCAGCCTGTTCAGGCACTTAGAGGAATCCCTTGCCTGGGGTCCTTCTCTGTTATTCAGTGCATCAGGCACATAGAGAGGTCCCTCTGACTGGGGTCTTACTCTGTAGATCTGTGCATCAGGCACCTAAAGGGGAACACTGGGTGGGGTCCTACTCTGTAGTTCAGTGTGTAAAGGGTTTTATAGGCCAGCCTCTCTATCGTTCAGCTGCCAATGCTACTGATGCTGTTGTGTGGGGAGAGAGAGGCTATGGTGATGGCTGTACCCACTACGCGTGTCTCAGCAATATTGCCTTGCTTCCATGGATGCCTGGTTTCTCTCCACAGGCATTTCTCACTGCTACCTCCTCCCTCACATCCCCTCAATCTGTCTTTCTGGAGTCAATAGCAACCCTGAACTGGGATTGTTCTACAATCCCTTAACTCCAGCTCCCAGCCGTTGCCCCTTCCAGGAGACCCACATCCCTGATTGACATATGTATGGCTATGGCAAGGCCTGTCTGACTCATTCCGTTTAGGCTGTCACAGATCAGCTGTTTCATTCTCGGCCTTAAATGTTTCTCCTCTGACTCAGACAATTGAGCCAATTTGGGGATTAGTCCCCTGCTTCAGTTCCCCCCACCCACTGAGGGCAGGTCCAGTCCTACTAATACTCCTGTTTTTCCCCCTAGTTCCTTTGTCCTACCAAGTTTTGCATGGTTCTATATATTCTTTTCCACTGGTCAGGTCCTCCTGTCCACTCTCAGCTGGTTTCTGCATTCTCTTCTGTGTCTGAAGATGTATTCTTGATGTATCCATGGAGAGAGATGCATTCCACATCCATCTACTGCCCCGCCCCACCATCTCGTTCTCCTCTCAAATTGAACAGTTTTTTTTTGCAGTTAAATCACATTTTATATAAGAAAGAAAAGAAAAATAAGTAAGAAAAATAATTTTTGAAACAGTTATGGTGGAGAATTTAGAGTAAAATAATTTTGTCATTTTATTTCATTTTTCTTTTAAAATATCATCGAGAAAAATATTTTTCTGCTATATTCTTTTAGGGAAGAGTACACAGCATCTGGGATCAAGACTACTGGGAGAAATATTAATAACCTCAGAAACACAGATGATAACCACCCTTATGGCAGAAAGCGATGAAGAACTAAAGAGCCTCTTGATGAACGTGAAAGAGAAGAGTGAAAAAGTTGGCTTAAAACTCAACATTCAGGAGACTAAGATTATGACAACTGGTCCCATGACTTCATGACAAATAAATGAGAAAACAATGAAAACAGTGAGAGACTTTATATTTTGGAGCTACAAAAATCACTGCTTGATTGACTATGCCATAGCCTTTGACCTTGTGGATCACAACAAACCATGGAAAATTCTTAGGAGATGAGAATACCAGACCACCTTACCTGCCTCATGAAGAATCTGTATGCAGATCAAGAAGCAATAGTTAGAACCAGACATGGAATAACAGACAGGTTCCAAATTGGAAAAGGAGTATTTCAAGGCTGTGTATTCTCACCTTGTTTATTTAACTTACATACAGAGCACATCATGCCAAATGCTAGGCTGGACGAAGCACAAGCTGGAATCAAGATTGCTGGGAGAATGTCAATAACCTCAGATATGTAAATGACACCACCCTTACAGCAGAAAACAAAGAAAAATTAACGAACCTCTTGATGAAAGTGAAAGAGGAGAGTGAAAAAGTTGGCTTAACATTCAACATTCAAGTAACGAAGATCATGACATCCGGTCCCATCACTTCATAGCAAATAGATGGGGAAACCATGGAAACAGTGACAGACTAGATTTTGGGGGGTTTCAAAATCAGTGCATTTGGTGATTGCAGCTGTGAAATTAAAAGATGCTTGCTCCTTGAAAGAAAAGCCATGATCAACATAGACAGCATATCAAAAAGCAGAGACATTACTTTGCTGACAAAGATCCGTCTAGTCAAAGCTATGATTTTTACAGTAGTCATGTATGGATGTGAGAGTTGGATGATAAAGAAAGCTGTGCACCAAAGGATTGATGCTTTTGAACTATGGTGTTGGAGAAATCTCTTGAGAGTCCCTTGGACTACAAGTAGATCCAGTCAGTCCATCCTAAATGAAATCATTCCTGAATATTCAATGAAAGGACTGATGCTGAAGCTGAAGCTCTAATATTTTGGCCACCTGATGCAAAGAACTGACTCATTTGAAAAGATCCTGATGCTGGGAAAGATTGAAGGTGAGAGAAGAAGGGGACAACAGAGAATGAGATGATTGGATGGCATCACTGACTCAATGGATGTTAGTTTGAGCAAGTTTTGAAAGCTCATGGTGGACAGGGAAGCCTGGTGCACTGCAGTCCATGAAGTTGCAAAGAGTTGGACACGACTGAGAGACTGAACTGAACTGAACACAACAGCAGTCAAAGTCAACCTAAACTTCACAGAAACATATTAATTTGTAGAACAAAACATAAGTATAATGGTTTAATAGGTATTTTAATAAGCACTGCATTGCTCCTCTTCTGTAAACATCATATCCAGAAGGTCTTATCCTATTATAACTAGAGCTGCAGTGTCTATTTCCAACACAGACTTAAATAGAAGTTTGATGTTTGTGCAAACTATTTTTCAGGGACATGTTGCTTGTCTTCCTGTCATCTCAGGTACATAAACGTGCCTGTCATTCATATATGCAGAATTCAAATGTGAAGGAGACTTAAGGCACAGAGTAAGCTTGGGCTGACTCTTGGCCAATGGGAGTGATAAGCTGATAAATAGATCCCTTTTTCCATGCCTGTACTCTGCTCCACTCTTGCTGTCTGAAATAACATTCACAAATAGACTGCTGCTGCTGCTGCTAAGTCTTCAGTTGTGTCCGACTCTGTGCGAGCCCATAGATGGCAGCCCACCAGGCTCCTCTGTCCCTGGGATTCTCCAGGCAAGAAAACTGGAGTGGGTTGCCATTTCCTTCTCCAACAAATAGACTATTTACAGAAAAGCTTATTATATGTGCTATTTTGGATGGAAACTCAGGTTAAGGTAATAAACGTGGTGTAAGTGAAAGTTGCTCAGTCATGTCTAACTCTTTGTGACCCCATGGACTATACAGTCCATAGAATTCTGTAGGCCAGAATACTGGAGTGGGCACCCTTTCCCTTATCCCAGTGATCTTCCCAAGCCAGGGATTAAACCCAGGTCTCCTGCATTGCAGGGGACTTCTCTACCAGCTGAGCGACAAGGGAAGCCCAATCAACATGGTAAATACTTACAAATATCAGACATTTAGAATGGGGTTGTAGAGCTAAACAACTCACCAGTCAAATAGCAGTAGCAATTCTTGAGAGAGGTGATTTCTGGCAGAAAGTAACATGACATAAGTATGCATATATTCACTTGTGGTTGATTTGGATTGTAGCTCTTGTTCAGTCCCTCAGTTCGGTCCAACTCTTTGAGACCCCATGGAGTGCAATATAACAGACTTCTCTGTTCTTCACTATCTCCTGGAGTTTGCTCAAATTCATTTCCATTGAGTCAGTGATGCCATCCAACCATCTCATCTTCTGTCATCCCCTTCTCCTGCTTTCAGTCTTTCCCAGCATCATGGTTCCCAGCATCATGGTCTTTTCCAATGAGTTGACTCTTCGTATCAGGTGACCAAAGTATTGGAGCTTCAAGTTCACCATCAATCCTTCCAATGATTATTCAGGGTTCATGTCCTTTAAGATTGACTGATTTGGTCTCCTTGCATTTCAAGGGACTCTGAACAGTCTTCTCCAGCATCACAATGTGAAAGCATCAATTCTCAAGTTCTCAGCCTTCTTTTGGTTCAACTCTCATATCTATACATGACTACTGGAAAAAAACCATATCTTTGGCTATATGGACGTTTTTTGAGAAAAATGATGTCCTTATTTTTTTAATAGGCTGTCTCAGTTTGTTATAGTTTTCCTTCTAAGAAACAAGCATCTTCATAGCTGTAGTCACTATCATTAGTGAGTTTGGAGCCCCCCCAATAAAATGTGTCACTGCTTCCACTTTTTCCTCTTCTATTTGCCATNGCTATATGGACGTTTTTTGAGAAAAATGATGTCCTTATTTTTTTAATAGGCTGTCTCAGTTTGTTATAGTTTTCCTTCTAAGAAACAAGCATCTTCATAGCTGTAGTCACTATCATTAGTGAGTTTGGAGCCCCCCCAATAAAATGTGTCACTGCTTCCACTTTTTCCTCTTCTATTTGCCATTAAGTGAAGGGACCAGATGCTATGATCTTAATTTTTTTCAATGTTGAGTTTTAAGCCAGGTTTTTAATTCTCCTCTTTCACCATTATCAAGAGGTTCTTTAGTTCCACTTCATTTTCTTTTTCCCAGGATGATGATGTACATCTCTGGGAGAGTTTCCCATATTGATACACTCCCTAATATCCAACTTTACATTTTGGTTCCCTTGACCCTCCACCTTCTTATTGCATTCCTATACATGCTCTCTTGGCTTTAGTTGATACATGTTGATTTATTCTGTAGCTTTTTGTTATTGTTGTTGTTTTTGGCATTTGATTTCCTTCTTCCTTAGCAGAAACACTTCTCCAACCAGACTGAGATTGTTATTTACTCTTTGACCAAGAGAAAAAATGGGAATAAATCTAAAGGAAGTTCATGTTTCTTTTTAAGGCAGATGATTCTTCATTATGCTGAAGCAAGGGCCTATAATGGTTCTGGTTTTTAACAGGAAAGAGTGAGCAACTTTAGCACTTTAAGAGGGTTCAGAAAAATCTGAAATTTGATGATCTCAAATGAAGTAATTCTAATTTTCAAGGCCACATCTATTTCTATTCAGGACTCTGAGCTTGTTGTGAAAATACTTGATTGGGATGAGAATTCAAACATCACTGGAGCACTACTGCTCCCAAATTTGATTTCATGTTTTTTAGGCCCTCGGATACAGGAAATAAAATTAACTTTATAAATTGTCAAGGAATCCCATTGATTTTNTGGACTTTGAGGGAGAGGGAGAGGGTGGGAAGATTTGGGAGAATGGCACTGAAACATGTATACTATCATGTAAGAAACGAATCATCAGTCTATATTCCATACAGGATACAGGATGCTTGGGACTGGTGCACGGGGATGATCCAGAGAGTTAATATGGGGTGGGAGGTGGAGGGGGCGGTTCAAGTTTGGAAACTCATGTACACCTGAGATGAAAAAAAATAAAAAATAAAAAAAATAAAGTTAAGGACAGCGTTTATTCATATGTGATCTTTTTTAAAACATATCCTTTCTAAATCAATTCAAAATTTTACAATCGTAGAAAAAATAGAATAATGACTACAAGCACATTGATATTTAATTCAACTCTATGACCAACAAGTTTGCTGATTTTAGGAGGAAGGGAGATAATTTTATACTGTCAGAAGAGTACATNAGTTAAGGACAGCGTTTATTCATATGTGATCTTTTTTAAAACATATCCTTTCTAAATCAATTCAAAATTTTACAATCGTAGAAAAAATAGAATAATGACTACAAGCACATTGATATTTAATTCAACTCTATGACCAACAAGTTTGCTGATTTTAGGAGGAAGGGAGATAATTTTATACTGTCAGAAGAGTACATGTTGATATGTAGAAAATCAAGAACAAACACTGATAGTTTTCTTTGTTTGGCAAATTTCAAATTAATATTTATTCTAATTCCTTACCATAATTTATTTTCTTGGCTTTAGGAAAGTTCTTGTTGTGAATGATAGATTCAACAAGATGCACTAATAAACAAGGGAAACTTTAAATATGCCAGAAGCCAGAGGAGACTATTTGAATGTATATTTCAGTCACAGTTTTGATATTCAAAATAAATAAGGATTTGATTTCAGAACTGTTTACATAGAATAGGCAGGTTACAGTAGAGGGCTGAGAACAGCTTGGAAATGTTATTCGTTTTTGTCTTGCTCAAAGTTAAATAATATGATGAGTGACTCTCCAGGCAGTTTAAATGGCAGTTAAGTCAACTGTTCTGAATGTCTTCAAATTGAGTTTGATGCAACTTAATGTCCATAACAGTGTATTGATGTTTGCCTTTAAGTGTTTGCCTATAAAGATAGCTTTCAGTATTATCATTGGCTTTTTATTGTGTCAAATGGGCTAGACTGACATAATTTCTAAGTACACTCTTACAGCTATGTTTCTGGATAGAGGGTGCCAGAGAAATATTTTGTATTAAAGAATAATACTGAAACAACAGCAATATTGTTTGTACACTTGAAAGATTGATATATGGTCACCTGAAGCTGTTGCAGGTCACACATATTTCATGGTTATAGCAGTACAGCCAAGTCCATAGGTGATCCATTATTCCCTATAACCTCTTTACCTTCTGTGATTACTGGGCAAGGTCATGTGCTTAGCTTTAAGATGAAGGGCTCCAGGTTCCCAAATGGACACTGCATCAGCAAATTTGGAGTCAATGAGAGACTCACAAGTGTGATGTAAGATCATCCTTATGTGTCTTTCTTTATATCTGTTTTCCCTTCTGATCTATCTGCCTTGAGAATTCAAGACTCATCATCAGACACAAAGATAAGAGTTCTATGTAGAGATTTGTAAGTGTGTGTGTGTGTGTGTGTGTGTGTGTGTGTGTGTGTGTNAGGGGACGACAGAGGATGAGATGGTTGGATGGCATCACCGACTCAATGGACATGAGTTTGGGCAAGCTCCCAGAGTTGGTGATGGACAGAGAAGCCTGCCATGCTGTAGTCCACAGAGTCGCAAAGAGTGGGACATGACTGAGTGAGTGAATTTAACTGAATTGAAGAGAACCAGGAGAGTCCTTAGGGTTTATCCTTCTGAGAGTGATCAAGGTGAAGTTAGCACCCCACACATACATGCACATTTACCCTGCCGCCCACGTACACACAAGATCTGGCTTGCTGATTTACTGAATCTTTATTAAAAATAAGGTAGATTTCTGAGACATCTTTATCTCCTAAGATGATCCTCACTCTTGGAGGTTATATATTTTTACATACGACCTTCAGATTGCTTTCACCCTGCAGCATTAATCATATGGTGTCATATTTCATAAAAACACTTTCTTGTATGCTATCTCACTTATTCCTTAAATTATTCCTATGTGAAAGCAGAAAGTACATTATATACAAAATGGATCACTAATAAGAACCTACTGTATAGTCAGAGAACTCTATTCAATGCCCTGTGGTGACCTAATGGGAAGAAAACCTTAAAAAGGGTGGATACACATATATGTATGACTGATTCACCTTGCAGTATGGCAGAAACTAACACAACATTATGAAGCAATTCTCCTCCAATAAAAATTAGTTAAAAAATAAAATGTGATGCTACCAACTTTCTTTGTCTGACTCAGAGATGGCTTGATTAAAAAGAGAACAATAATTCCAAAGGCATACCCTTTATGGGATTTTAACTAAGGTGAAAGTATGAATAAGAAAATATTAGAGAGTATATAGAATTAGAGAAAGACTGCAGAGAAAATAACATTAAAATAACATTTTCCTATAAAACAAGGAAAAGGAAATAAAACAAAAATCCTCAGTCTAGTATCTCTGATTATTAACTGATGGAATATAAGATAAATCTGCATATTAGAGGGCATAATTATCAGCATTTCTCCACATTGGAAACAAGAACCATGATTAGCATAAAAAGAGATGGAGAAGAAACAGATGGAAGACAGTGATCTTTGGGACCAAGTTTAAAGTCAGAGAGGATAGTTCTTGGTACAAATTTAGTCATTAATTACCCAGATCTGCTTTTCCTTCATCCCAGGTCTCCATTTGCATTTTGTGCTTTTAGTCACAATGGGAATCTGTGTTACATAATGTAATTCATTCATATTTCTTGGGAAATCACTTTTTTAAAGCAGCATGTCATCTGGCACTGAAAAATCTAGCAAAGTTTCTGGGATCATTTGTGAAGTGTTTAATAGGGACATAGAGAGTAGAATGTAAGTAACAACCCACCTGGGAAACATACCATACAGTCCAACTCCTGCAAACTTAGAGTTTTCTAAAACCTCTCAAGCTAACACCATTCTCTAATCAAACTAACCACAGTTTTCAGGAATTCTTTCACATTTACCTTCTAATTAATTACTTTTGGGAGCTAATTAAAGACATGAATTTGGGGAGTTAAGCTAAAGAAAGGATATTTATTAATAAATAATTGATAACTCACTTTTAACAATTAGATACCCCAAGAATTAAGTGGCATTTCATCAAATAGAGTATTTGTAAAATGGTATTTCTTCTGATACTTCTGTTGGATAAGTCAATTTCACTATCTTAATTTTACAGATGAAAGAGACACAGAAAAGTAACTTACTCTGCTCACTCAGTGAATCAAGACATTATTGTCAGGGCTATGTTCGGACCTCATCCATAGCCCTCAATCTGTTCTAAGGTTCAAAAACTACAATCAAAGCCTTCCTTTGTCTTTCCAGGCAGAAAAATATTACAAATTTTTACCCCTATAATTTAGAAAACACCTCAGCTGAAGCACCGTCACATTGCATTTCAATTAGTTACTTGCATTATCAATCACATCAATTCACCTTTCCCAACTTTGTATCTGTGTGTATGTGTGTGTTATTCTCAGTCATGTCTGACTCTTTGTGGCCCCATGGACTGTAGCCTGCCAGGCTCCTCTGTCCATGGGATTCTCCAGGCAAGAATACTGGAGTGGGTTGCCATTTCCTTCTCCAGGGAATCTTCCTGACCCAGGGATCAAACCTGGGTCTCCTGCATTGCAGGCAGATTCTTTCCCTGAGCCACCAGGGAAGCCCCATTTCATCTCTAATAATCTAGAAAACGTGAACAAGAAGTACAATGGTCAAAAAAAATTGGAGAAAATCTGGATTAAGCATATTTAAAGATATTTCTTTACTGCAAGACTTCTCAGAGGCTTTGAAAGTTACAATGTGTTAGGAGTCTAAAGAATGAGAGTATTTCTCAAATTTTTTGANGACTGTAGCCTGCCAGGCTCCTCTGTCCATGGGATTCTCCAGGCAAGAATACTGGAGTGGGTTGCCATTTCCTTCTCCAGGGAATCTTCCTGACCCAGGGATCAAACCTGGGTCTCCTGCATTGCAGGCAGATTCTTTCCCTGAGCCACCAGGGAAGCCCCATTTCATCTCTAATAATCTAGAAAACGTGAACAAGAAGTACAATGGTCAAAAAAAATTGGAGAAAATCTGGATTAAGCATATTTAAAGATATTTCTTTACTGCAAGACTTCTCAGAGGCTTTGAAAGTTACAATGTGTTAGGAGTCTAAAGAATGAGAGTATTTCTCAAATTTTTTGACTGTAAGACCGTTTTACTCTGAACACTAATGAATCTGTCCAGAGTCTAGCTCTGTGCTGTGCTGTGCTTAGTTGCTCAGTCATGCCCAACTCTTTGCGACACCATGGACTGTAGCCCACCAGGCTCCTCTGTACATGAGGATTCTCCAGGCAAAAATATTGGAGTGGGCTGCAATGCCTCCTCCACGGGATCTTCCCAACCCAGGGATGGAACCCAGGTCTCCCACATTGCAGGCAGATTCTTTTACTGTCTAGGCCAATAGGGAAGCCCAAGAATAGTGGAGTGGATAGCCTATCCCTTCTCCAGGGGATTCTCCTAACCCAGGAATTGAACCAGGGTCTCCTGCACTATAGGCAGATTCTTTACCAGCTAAGCTACCAGGGAAGCCCAGAGTCTTGCTCAGAGAAACCCATTTGGGAACTAACTGATACACTAATCTTGAGTGTATCTTATTTACTGTGTTTTCACAGTGACTACATGGTGCCTGGCACATAGTGGGTGCTTTCTAAGTCAACGATTTCTCAGTTTATTTTCAACTCAGGTCTTTGAAACTCCAGACTCACATATATAACTGTCTATTGACATCTTCACTTAACCTCATGGGCATCTTGAAACCACCATTTCCAGAACTGAATTTTAGATCGTGCAGCCTTCCTGTCTCAGTAACTGCCAACTCCATCCTTCTAGTTGTTCAGGCCTAAAACCTTGGAGTCATTCTTCGTTTCTTTTTCTTATCAATTCACTGTAAAGCAGCATTTTTTCCACTTTAAAAATATATCCCTAATCTGACTGCTGGTCACCATCACAGCCCCTAAGCTAATCCAAACCACCACCATCTCTCACCTGGATTCCTGGGATGTGTTTCCTCCCACCTGGCCTCCCTGTGTGTACTCTTGCCTTCTATTCTTGAGTCTCAACATGGCAGCCAAGAGGATCCTTTTATTTATTTATTTATTTATTTTTCTTTACAATAGTGTATTGGTTTTGCCATACATCAACATGGATCCGCCATGGGTGTATATGAGTTCCCAAAGCTGAACCCCTCTCCCATCTCCCTCCCCATGGATCCGCCATGGGTGTATATGAGTTCCCAATGCTGAATCCCTCTCCCATCTCCCTCCCCATACCGTCTCTCTGGGTCATCCCAGTGCACCAGCTCCAAGCATCCTGTATCCCGCATCAAACCTAGACTGGTGATTCATTTCTTATATGATATTATACATGTTTCAATGCCATTCTCCCAAANGGCTCCAAAATCACTGCAGATGGTGATTGCAGCCATGAAATTAAAATACACTTACTCCTTGGAAGGAAAAAAAAAAGATAAATATTGTTCAAGATGAAATATTGTTGCTGAAACATGCAAGATGCCTGGATTCTTCTCCTCCAAGGCTTGATTACTCAGAGCTTTTGTGTAATAATGTTTTATGAAAGCATAAAGGAGCTAGAGAAAGCTTCTGACATAGATTTCAGAAGAGGGCAGAAAGAGTGACACATTGCTACTGTTAGCAATGGGTTATATAACTTTTAATTAGTTATTACAATGAATCAAAAGAATGTCTGGAGGTTTTAAAGATCTTACTAGACCCATTCCCATAGTTTACATTTTAAAATAACGGGATTAGTAAGAAGGTTTTCAGGAAGGAGAAACTGTCCTCAAGCAGGGTACATTGTTGTTGTATAACCCTTAGTACAGAGTTTAAACTGAATTGTGTAATTGACTAAGACTAAAGAAGACTCTTAAGAGTCCCTTGGACTGCACAGAGATCCAACCAGTCCATTCTGAAGGAGATCAGCCCTGGGATTTCTTTGGAAGGAATGATGCTAAAGCTGAAACTCCAGTACTTTGGCCACCTCATGCGAAGAGTTGACTTGTTGGAAAAGACTCTGATGCTGGGAGGGATTGGGGGCAGGAGGAGAAGGGGACGACAGAGGATGAGATGGCTGGATGGCATCACTGACTCGATGGACGTGAGTCTGAGTGAATTTTGGGAGTTGGTGATGGACAGGGAGGCCTGGCGTGCTGCGATTCATGGGGTCGCAAAGAGTCGGACACGAGTGAGCGACTGAACTGAATTGATGAAGAACAAATGAAGGGGAGGTAGTGTAGGTCAAAGGTTCTGCCACTGCCTTCTCCACTCCTCCAAGCTAACAAGGCACCAGACCCTGTCTCCCTCCCTGCTCCTTTCATGGTCCTCCCCATCCACCACACCTTCTNAGAGTCGGACATGACTGAGCGACTGAACTGAACTGAACTGAACTGAAGGAATGTAGACAAAAAAAAAGTTTGTCCTTTCCTGCTACTTGTGAATTCCAGAACCCCCTCTCCTTGGGGACCCTGGACTTCTTATCAACTTGCCTAGGAATTGACTCTGTCAAAGTCATAGAGAAGTTGGAATCCTCATACATTGCTGATAGGATTGTAAAATGGTGCAATCCTTTTGAAAAAAAGCAGCAGTTCTGATAAAATAGTTGAATATAGAGTTAATATAAGACCCAGAAATTCCACTCTTAGTCATATAATCAAGATAAATAAAATTATAAGCCTACTAGAAAATTTGTATAAGAATTCCATAGCACTTTTCATAATAGCTAGAAAGTAGCAATAATCTAAATGTCCATCAGCTGATTAATGGATGAATAAGATGCAGTATGTTCATATAAGGTAATATTATTTGTTAATAAAATAGAAGGGAAATGGTGATATATACTGTAAGAAAACTACTGAAAGAAACCAGTCAAAGAAGATGAGACATTTTATGATCACATCTATGTGGAATTTCTTCAGTGGGTAAATGCTTAGACAGAAAATAAATTAGTGGTTGACTGGAATCAGGGTTGAGTAAAGTATGAGCAGTACACATGAGGAATGGTTTCTAATATGTATAGTGTTTCTTTTCAGAGTGTTGAAAATAATCTAGTATAGATTTTTGTGATAATTGTACAATTCTGTGCAAATAAGAAATTCTAATTATATGATTTATACAGGGGAATCTATGAAATATGATATAATCTATGAAATATGATATAAATCTCAATAAAGCTTTAAAAACAGCTTTATGTTTCTTTATGGGTTTCAAGGTAATTTTGCTAAGTTAAAAGAAAAATAGCTAGATGATAATTCCTCCTTCTCCTCATGTGTACTCAGTCATATCTGACTTTTTGTGACCCCTCGGACTATAGCCCACCAGACTCCTCTGTCCATGGAATTTTCCAGGCAATAATACTGAAGTGAGTTGCCATTTCTTATTCCAAGTGATCTTCCCAACCCAGGGATGAAACCTGGATCTCTTCATCTCCTATATTGGCAGAAAAATTCTTTACCATTGTGCCACTTGGGAATCCCCAGATAAAGATTACCTACTTGACAATTCCATTCACACAAAATTCATGGAAACATGTAACTAACCTGTAGTAACATGAAACAAGTCAATAGCTTCCTATGGATGAGGAATAGGCAGCAAGGGGCAGGAAGAATTACAAAGGGCACAAGGAAATTTCGAAGATGATGGATATACTCATTATTTTGATTGTGTTAAAGGTTTCATAACTTTGTGCAAGTTCCAAAATATATGTCAAAATATACACATGTAAACTTTAAATATTTAAATTATGCAGTTTATTATATATGTCAATTAGAACACAAAAAATTGCTAAAATTGTATTTTAATTGTAAAGTTACACTTGTCTACTATACAAAATTATTTTTTCTAGACATAAAAAGCTTCAAAATACACCTAATTTAAGAATGTTGTTTGCATGGAGAAGCTATAAATAGGTAAAACTATATCTTGTATGGTTTATCAAATCTTATCTTTTACAATTTTTTCATACTGTACAATATTATGTACTATGCACATACTATACATAATATTGTAACACAGTACAATGTACACATATTATTTGTGTGTGTGTGTGTTAATTCTATATTCATTTTGGGTTGTCAATATTCACTGATATGAGTATACAACTCTAGAGATAACTATACTACCAAATCTATGTTTAAAAGTACTATGATAATTTGGGCATAATCAAATTTATTAATGCAACACTCCTGGTCTCTAGCTCTGTCTCCACATCCCTGTCTCTACTGTGCATTCTAGATATTTGTGCCATTGGAAGAATTCTCTATATACAAATGTGCTTCTCAAACTTCCTCTTCCTGTTTGCTATATTCTCTTTTTTGTGTACTTAGTGACTCAAAGGAATATAATTAACCTGGCTTTTGTACAATTTTGGAATTAATTTAGAACATGAAAGAGGAAAATACATGGACATCTGCATTATCTGATAAATATAAAACATGATAAACTTGTAGGCAAGTGGATTCAAAATACTGAATCTCTGAATTAGAGAGCACAACTTACTGCAGCAGTTCTGAAAAGCTTAAACCAAATGCAATGAAGGACATAGTTTTTTTTTTTTTTTTCCAGGAATATCAGTTCTTAAGGGAAAGGGGAGAGAAAAGTAAAGGGTATGACAGCATTTCCTTTCTCTCCTAAACTCACCATTGTTACTTTGGACAGAGTATATAAGCACACAGCCAGTGACCAGGAGTGTTTTACTAATAGTTGTCCCTCTACACTGAGGATGAAATTCACTGGAATGCAGTAGTGGGGGTATGAGATATTTGCTTTTGCTTATTTGTATGGTCTTGGTGAGAAATTTGAGTTAATTATCTGAGAGGAAGAGGCTAGAGAAGGAAGACACTATCCTCTTGGGAAACAGGAGAGGAAGTTGATTAGGATACAGAGAGTTATTTAGAATTCCCAGGCAGTGCTAGATTTGGCAATCCCGTTTTAAAAACTGAACAAATGAAGTCATTGATGAAAATTTTGTGTTTTATATCTGGTCATTAGCATTGTGGGAAAAATAACTAAAGTCTTTTGTAATGGAGGGGTTCTATTCAATACTTTATACTCTTATTTTAAAAATTCTCTAGGAAGCATTTCTAAATGGATTATTACTTTCTTCTTTAAATAATTCTTTGTGTAACTTCAGGGAGAATACATATTCCTGGTTTTTCCTACCATAGTGATTGTTCCTTCTCAGTTTTAATCACTGGTTTCTCCTCATCTTACTAGCTTATAAATGTTCTCATAATATTGAACACTGATCTTAAACTTACCTCAATATTCTGTAATATTTCTCTTATAATTCTTTTACCTGTACTCTGAACTAGAGCATTGAAATGTATCATAACACAAACTGCATTCTGTGTTGTAGAATATATCTCTTCCCTAGTTAATGTATTTACCCTGTACAGCTCACCTATAATTCATTATTTAATGAAAACTGAGTTTACTTTAAAATTTAAAGTAGCTAAAAACATAATCCTCATATTTGTGTATTAAATTCAACAAAACCTAATAATTTAGTTAAACATATTTTATCATTTTATCTTTCTAAATTGCACATGAACCAAGGTAAATTGGACATCAGGAAGGAGATTGAAAGGTTAAACATTGACATCTAAGGAATCAGTGAACTAAAATGAATAGGAAAGGGGAAATTTTATTTCAGTTCAGTTCAGTCACTCAGTCCTGTCTGACTATTTGTGATCCCATGGGCTGCAGCATGCCAGCCTTCCCTGTCCATCACCAACTCCCAAAGCTTACTCAAACTAATATCCATTGAGCTGGTGATGCCACCCAACCATCTCATCCTCTGTCATCCCCTTCTCCTCCTGCCTTCAGTCTTTCCCAGCATCAGGGTATTTTCCAATGAGTCAGTGCTTCACATCAGGTGGCTAAAATATTGGAGCTTCAGCTTTAGCATCAGTCCTTCCAATGAATATTCAGGACTGATTTCCTTTAGGACAGATTGGTTTGAATTCCTTGCATTCCAAGGGACTCTCTAGAGTCTTCTCCAACACCACAGTTCATAAGCACTGATTCTTCAGTGTTCAACTTTCTTTATAGTCCAAATCTCACTCTCATACATAACTACTGGAAAAACCACAGCTTTGACTAACTAGAGGGACCTTTGTCATTTGCTGTCTAAGTTGGTCATAGCTTTTCTTCTAAAATTGTGTCTTAATTTTATGGCTACAGTCTCCATCTGCAGTGATTTTGGTGCTCAAGAAAATAAAGTCTGTCACTATTTCCATTGTTTCACCATCTATTTGCCATGCAGTGATTTCCAGATGCCATGATCTGAGTTTTTTGAATGTTGAGTTTTAAGCCAGCTTTTCCACTCTCTTCTTTCACTTTCATCAAGAGGCTCTTCAGTTCCTCTTCACTTTCATTTGCATATCTGAGGTTATTGATATTTCTTCTGGCAATCTTGATTCCAGCTTGTGCTTCATCCAGTCTGGCATTTTGCTCGAGGTACTTTGCATATAAATTAAATAAGAGGGGTGACAATATACAGCCTTGACGTATTCCTTTCCCCATTTGGAACCAGTGCATCGTTCTACAATCAGTTCTAACTGTTGCTTCTTGACCTGCATACAGATTTCTCAGGAGGCAGGTAAGGTAATCTGGTATTCCAATCTCTTTAAGAATTTTCCACAATTTGTTTTGATCCACACAGTCAAAGGTTTTGTCATAATCAATAAAACAGAAGTAGATGATTTTTCTGGAACTCTCTTGCTTTTACTATGATCAAATGGAGGTTAGCAATTTCATCTCTGACTCCTTTGCCTTTTCTAAATATAGCTTGAACATCTGGAAGTTCACAATTTATGGACTACTGACATCTGGCTTGGAGAATTTTGATTTAGACAATTTTTATTTAGATAAATTTTATTTAGACAATTTTTATTGTCTAATTAAAAAAGATTTTGACATTGTTTGTCTAATAAATAAAATTTGTCTAATAGAAATATTTTGTCTAATAAAAAACAAAATGTTTAAACAAATTTTATTTAGACAATGATTATATCTACTTCTGTGGATAAGAATCCCTTACAAGAAATGGAGTAGCCTTGAGAGTCAGCAAAAGAGTCTGAAATACAGTATTTTGGTGCACTCTCAAAAATGCCAGAATGATCTCATTTTGTTCCAAGAAAAACCATTCAGCATCACAGTAATCCAAGTCAGTAACCCAATCACTGGTGCTGAAAAAGTTGAGGGTAACTGGTTCTATGAAAACTTCCAAGAACTTCTAGAACTAACACCAAAGGGGGTGGGGGGAAAGATGTCCTTTTAATCATAGGGGATTGGAATGCAAAAGTAGGAAGTCAAGACATACCCAGAGTAACAGGGTATTTTGGCCTTGGAGTAAAAAATGAAGCAGGGCAATTACTAGCAGAGTTTTCTCAAGAGAACGCACTGGTCTTACCAAACACCTTTTTCCAACAATAAAATAGATAACTTTACACATAGTCACCACAAGATGGTCAGTACAAAAATCAGGTTTATTATGATCTTTGCTGTGAAAGTGGAGAAGCTCTATACAGTCAGTTAAAAAAAAAAAAAAAAGAAGAAAGAAAAAAAGACCTGGAGCTGACTGTGGATCAGATCACAAGGTCCTTATTAAAATTCATTTTTGAGTGATTCAAAATCATTCTTTAATTTAAGAAAGTAGAGAAAACCACTAAGCCATCCAGGTATGATCTACAATAGAGATAACATAGATTTCAAGGATTAGATCTGGTAGACAGAGTGACTGAAGAACTATGGACAGAGATTCCTAACATTGTATAGGACGTAATGATCAAAAGACTTAGAAAGAAAAATAAATACAATTAGGCAACATGGTTGTCTGAGGAGGCTTTATAAATAGCTGAAGAAAGAAGATGACAAAAACTCAAGGGAGAAAGGCAAAGATGCTGGTCCCTCTACCACCTGGTCCCTCTGTCACCCACTCTTTGCCAAGCTCATCTCCACCATCTGATGCAAAGTTCCAGAAAATAGCAAGGAGAGATAAAAAGGTCTTAAATGAACAATGAAAAGAAATGGAAGGAAACAATAGAACAGGAAAGACTAGATATCTCCTCAAGAAAATTGGGGCTATTAAGACATAATTACATTAAAGGATGGGCAAGATAAAGGATATAAATGGTAAAGGCCTAACAGAAGCAGAAGTGCTTAAAAAGAGGTAGCAAGAATACACAGAAGATCTATACAAATAGATCTTAATGATTGGGATAACCATGATGGTATGGTCACTCACCTAGAGCCAGACATCCTGGAGTGATGAAATTCCAGCTAAGATATTTAAAATCTTAAAAGGTGATGCCATGAAAGTACTGCATTCCATGTCAGCAAATTTGGAAAACTCAGCAGTGGACACAAAACTGGAAAAGGACATATTTCACTCCAATCTCAAAGATGGGCAATGCCATAAAATGTTTAAACTACCATACAATTACATTCCTTTTACACACTAGTAAGGTTATGCTCAAAATTGTTCAAGTGGACTTCAGCAGTATGTGAACTGAGAACCTCCAGATATACAACTTGGTTTTCAAAGAGGCAGAGAAATCAGAGATCAAATTCCCAATATTTGTTGGGTCATGCAGAAAACAAGAAAGTACTAGAAAAAATGTACTTCTGCTTCATTGACTAGGCTAAAGCATTTGACTATATGGATCACAACAAGCTGTGGAAAATTCTTAAAGTGATGGGAGTACCAGAGAAACCTGTATACAGGTCAAGGAGCAACAGTTAAAACCAGACATGGAAAATATGAGTGGTTTAAAACTGGGAAGGAGTATGACAAAGCTGTATATTGTCACCCTACCTATTTAACTTCTATGCAGAGTACATCATGGGAACCACAAGCTGAAATCAAGAATTCCAGGAGAAATATCAACAACCTCAGATAAGCAGATGACAGCATTCTAATGGTAGAAATTGAAGAGTCTCTTGATGAAGGTGAAAGAGGAAACTGAAAAAGTTGGCTTGAAGTTCATCATTAAAAAAAAACACTAAAATTATGGCACCCAGTCCCATCACTTCATGGCAAATAGAAGGGGAAAAAGTGTAAGCAGTGAGAGATTTTATTCTCCTGGGCTCCAAAATCACTGCAGATTGTGATTGTAGTCATGAAATTAAGAGACTTTCTCCTTGGAAGGAGAGATATGGCAAAACTAGACAGCGTATTAAAAAGCAGAGACATCACAGCTGACGAAGGTCAGTATAGTCAAAGCTACAGTTTTTCCATTAGTCATGTATGGATGTGAAAGTTGGTCCAAAAGAAGGTTGTGTGCTAAAGGTTGTGATGCTTTCACATTGTGGTGCTGGAGAAGATTTTTTAGAGTCCCTTGGACTGGAAAGAGATCAGGTCAGTCAATTCTCAAAGCAATCAACCGTGAATATTCACTGGAAGTTCTGTTTCTGAAGCTGAAGCTCCAATACTTTGGCCACCTGTTGTGAAGAGCCAATTCATTGAAAAAGACTGAGATGCTGGAAAGATTGACAGCAAAAGAGAAGGGGATGTCAGAAGATGAGATGGTTAGATNGAAGAACTATGGACAGAGATTCCTAACATTGTATAGGACGTAATGATCAAAAGACTTAGAAAGAAAAATAAATACAATTAGGCAACATGGTTGTCTGAGGAGGCTTTATAAATAGCTGAAGAAAGAAGATGACAAAAACTCAAGGGAGAAAGGCAAAGATGCTGGTCCCTCTACCACCTGGTCCCTCTGTCACCCACTCTTTGCCAAGCTCATCTCCACCATCTGATGCAAAGTTCCAGAAAATAGCAAGGAGAGATAAAAAGGTCTTAAATGAACAATGAAAAGAAATGGAAGGAAACAATAGAACAGGAAAGACTAGATATCTCCTCAAGAAAATTGGGGCTATTAAGACATAATTACATTAAAGGATGGGCAAGATAAAGGATATAAATGGTAAAGGCCTAACAGAAGCAGAAGTGCTTAAAAAGAGGTAGCAAGAATACACAGAAGATCTATACAAATAGATCTTAATGATTGGGATAACCATGATGGTATGGTCACTCACCTAGAGCCAGACATCCTGGAGTGATGAAATTCCAGCTAAGATATTTAAAATCTTAAAAGGTGATGCCATGAAAGTACTGCATTCCATGTCAGCAAATTTGGAAAACTCAGCAGTGGACACAAAACTGGAAAAGGACATATTTCATCCCAATCTCAAAGATGGGCAATGCCATAAAATGTTCAAACTACCATACAATTACATTCCTTTTACACACTAGTAAGGTTATGCTCAAAATTGTTCAAGTGGACTTCAGCAGTATGTGAACTGAGAACCTCCAGATATACAACTTGGTTTTCAAAGAGGCAGAGAAATCAGAGATCAAATTCCCAATATTTGTTGGGTCATGCAGAAAACAAGAAAGTACTAGAAAAAATGTACTTCTGCTTCATTGACTAGGCTAAAGCATTTGACTATATGGATCACAACAAGCTGTGGAAAATTCTTAAAGTGATGGAAGTACCAGAGAAACCTGTATACAGGTCAAGGAGCAACAGTTAAAACCAGACATGGAAAATATGAGTGGTTTAAAACTGGGAAAGGAGTATGACAAAGCTGTATATTGTCACCCTACCTATTTAACTTCTATGTAGAGTACATCATGGGAACCACAAGCTGAAATCAAGAATGCCAGGAGAAATATCAACAACCTCAGATAAGCAGATGACAGCATTCTAATGGTAGAAATTGAAGAGTCTCTTGATGAAGGTGAAAGAGGAAACTGAAAAAGTTGGCTTGAAGTTCATCATTAAAAAAAAACACTAAAATTATGGCACCCAGTCCCATCACTTCATGGCAAATAGAAGGGGAAAAAGTGTAAGCAGTGAGAGATTTTATTCTCCTGGGCTCCAAAATCACTGCAGATTGTGATTGTAGTCATGAAATTAAGAGACTTTCTCCTTGGAAGGAGAGATATGGCAAAACTAGACAGCGTATTAAAAAGCAGAGACATCACAGCTGACGAAGGTCAGTATAGTCAAAGCTACAGTTTTTCCATTAGTCATGTATGGATGTGAAAGTTGGTCCAAAAGAAGGTTGTGTGCTAAAGGTTGTGATGCTTTCACATTGTGGTGCTGGAGAAGATTTTTTAGAGTCCCTTGGACTGGAAAGAGATCAGGTCAGTCAATTCTCAAAGCAATCAACCGTGAATATTCACTGGAAGTTCTGTTTCTGAAGCTGAAGCTCCAATACTTTGGCCACCTGTTGTGAAGAGCCAATTCATTGAAAAAGACTGAGATGCTGGAAAGATTGACAGCAAAAGAGAAGGGGATGTCAGAAGATGAGATGGTTAGATAGAATTAGTGACTCAACTGACATGAATTTGAGCAAACTTTGGGAGATAGTGGAGGACAAAGGAATCTGGCATGCTACAGTCCATGAGGTTACAACGAGTGGAACACATCTTACTGATTGATAAACAATAACAACAAACAAGGTATGAGATTCTCTATTGTACTATCTTCTTGTTAACATTTGGCATTGTCAGGNAGATAGAATTAGTGACTCAACTGACATGAATTTGAGCAAACTTTGGGAGATAGTGGAGGACAAAGGAATCTGGCATGCTACAGTCCATGAGGTTACAACGAGTGGAACACATCTTACTGATTGATAAACAATAACAACAAACAAGGTATGAGATTCTCTATTGTACTATCTTCTTGTTAACATTTGGCATTGTCAGGATTATCAGCCATTCTATATTTGTAACCATGTACCATTGTGATTTTAATTTGCATTTCTCTAAATTCTAATAATATCTTTAATATGCATATTTACCATGCATGTATAATTGGTGAGGAAACAATGTATTTTCTGAATTAATCTTCCCATCAGGGTTCTTCCCTCATGGCTCAAATGGTAAAGAGTCTGCCTGCAAGGCTGGAGACCTGGGTTCTATTCCTGGGTTGGGAAGATCTGGAGAAGGAAATGGCAACCCACTCCAGTATTCTTGCCTGGAGAATTTCATAGACAGGAGAGCCTGGTGAGCCCCAGTCCATGGGGTCACAAAGAGTTGGACATGACTGAGCAACTAACACTTACTTACTAATTTAACAATAAACATATTGTTTATTTCATTATAAAGTTTTGAGAATATACATTCCTAAAAATGCCCTTTATAAAATTTGTCATTTGCAAAATTTTCTGTTAGCCACTGTATTGTGCTTTCATTTTCTTCTCAGCATATTAAAAAAGTATATTGCAATATTGTTGCTTTACAACATTATGCTAATTTCTGCTGTACAGCAAAGTTAATCAGTTATATATATACATATACCCCCTCTATTTAAGGGTTTTTTCTCATTTCCCATTTTGATCACCACAGAGCACTGAGTAGAGTTCCCTAAGCTATACATTAGGTTCTCAATAGTTGTTATTTTATTCTCAATAGATGTCAGTCTTACATTCATCCTACTCCCTTCCTGCTGGTATCCATGTTTGTTCTCTATATCTGTGTTTCTGTTTCTGCTTTGCAAATAAGTTCATCTGTACCATTTTTCTGGATTATAACTATCAGTGATATTATGTAATATTTGTTTTCTCTTTTTGACCTACTTCAGTCAGTAGGGCAGCCTCTAGGTCTATCCACGTCTCTACAAATGGAATTATTTTGTTCCTGTTTATGGCTTAGTGATATTCCATTGTCTATACCTACCATATCTTAATCTCCTCCTCTGTTGATGGACACTTACGTTGCTTGCTTCCAACTCTTGGCTATTGTAAATACTACTGCATTGAAAACTGGGGTGCAGGTATCTTTTTATGTTTTTCCCTAGGTATATATATGCTCAGGAATGGAATTGCTGAGTCATATGGTAGTTCCGTTTCTAGCTTTCTGAGGGACATTCAAACTGCTCCCCATGGTGCTTTTACCAAGCATTTGGAGAGAGCTAACTGACCTGCCTCTTGTGAAACCTATATGCAGGTCAGGAAGCAATAGTTAGAACTGAACATGGAACAAAAGACTGGTTCCAAATAGAAAAAGGAGTANCTTTAAAAATAGGGTCTTTTTTTTGAAAAGTAATAGTAGGTTATAAAAATGAAAACTAAAGGAGAAATAGAGGACTTAAAAATAAAAAAAAATGTTAAAAAGAGGAAAAAACAAACAAACGAAAAAGAGTGATCATAAAAATAGTAAAGATATATTTAGGACTTTCTCCGGTATTGTGGGCAGTGTGTGGTCAGTTCATTTTCAGATAGTTCCTTGGTCCAGCTTATATTTCTCAAGACCTATAGGCCTCTTCCTATGTAGTCGGTACTAATGACAGGGTTTTAATCTATTGCACCTGTCACTTCCAAGGCGGTTCCCTCTGTTTTAGCTTCTTCTGTTTGGTGGTCTCTTCAGTATCTGATTTCTGCCCTGACAAAAGGGAGGCAGTGGTGGACTGTTTTTTTTTAGGCTCACTTTTTCAGTCGCACTGTGGGGAGGGAGGGACGCTGCAAACAAATAACACTGGTGTGTGCTTGCAGTGTCTTATCCACACTGGGCCTGCCCCTGGTCATAGTGCACACAGCTCAGGCTCTAGGTTGCTCCGCCAGAACCTTCCAAGGTCGGCCCTGGGCTGCATGCACCTCCCAGGTCTAAGCCGCTCAGGCTCAGGCACTCAGGTTGTCCTCAGAGGCACAGACTCGGTTAGGCCTGCGTTTTGTGCCCTTCCCAGGTCTGAGTAGCTCAGGTGTTTGGCGAGTGTGGTCACTGCGAGTGTGGTCACTGTGACTTATCTCCTTTCCTGTCCCTGCTGCTCAGTTTTCTGGGTGTACAACTGGCGCACCTTCTCAGGTGGATGATGACTGTCCAGAAGCCCAAGAAGTCTTAGTTAGCAAAGAAGCCTGTTTGCAGCTTGGTAGTTAATGTCTCTCTGGGGCTGCAATTGCCCCCTTCTGGCCCTTCTGTCTCTAGCTGCCTGTCACCAGAGGGGGATGGTCTGCAGCCGGCTAATTCTGTTCCATCCTTTGTTCTGTGCGCGGTCCTGGTGGTGTCTTATGTTAGAGTTTTTCGTGTGGTAGCTATCCCACAGTCTGGTTTGCTAGCCCAAGTTAGTTCTCTCTGGTTATCCTAAGGGAATTCGGGCCGGATCCTTGAAAAGCAATGCATCTCGCACCTCCCTGCCCAGCCCCTCACTTGCTAGTGGTGGATGCAGTTATCTGCGTTGCTTCTCCACCGGGGGAGTTACCGTTGGGCTTGTAATCTGTGGGTTTTAATTATTTATTTATTTTTCCTCCCTGTTATGTTGCCTTCTGTGCTTCCAAGGCTCGCCAGAGACTTGGCAGTGAGAGTGTTTCCTGGTGTTTGGAAACTTCTCTCTTTTTAAGACTCCCTTCCCGGGATGGAGCTCCCTCCTTACCACTTTTGTCTCTTTTTTTGTCTTTTATATTTTTTCCTACCTGTTTTTGAAGACAATGAGCTGCTTTTCTGGGTGCCTGATGTCCTCTGCCTGCAGGTTAGAAGTTGTTTTGTGAAATTTACTCAGCATTGAAATGTTCTTTTGATGAATTTGTGGGGGAGCAAGTGGTCTCCTTGTCCTATTCCTCTGCCATCTTAGGACCCTATTTCAACACCACAGGTTTTTCATATTCCTGTTTTCTTACTTGCAACCAGTAAGTGAAGTAAATTTGCATTTTCCAGTATCTTAGATATTATCTTTTTAGATACAAGTAATATATATGTATGCATAATTTTCCTTTTCTTTCTTTTTTTAGCATTTGTATTCAACTTTATGTGAAAGTCACAGTTGAAATATAGAATAGTTTTTTCAGGATTGACTTAATTTATTTCTAATTGTAACCTTAAATTATTTAGAGACTCATTGAATTCAGCAAAAAGGAAAAGACTGACAATTTTAAACCAAAGATATTTTAAAATGTTTTAACTTATCCATGAACATATTTCTCATCACTTATTCTCCAAACTGCTGAATGCTATCTTTCTTACTCTCGTATTTTGACAGTTTCTATATATCCCCAGTGAAACTCAACAAGGTTGAGATAGAAAAAATCTGTTATCATATAAGCCAACAATTTTTCAAAGCAGGAAAAGAGACATAAATGTGCTTTAAATGTCAACTAGTAATAAAACAAGCTTGTAATACATATATAAGATTCAAAAGACAGAGAAAGTATTCCATAATAGTTCAAAAATAAAATAAATAAATGACAAGCAGAGAATAAATTAATCAATTAGTTACATTAAAGATATTATAAAGCCACCTATGTGCTTTGTACGATTTGGTAAATCTGATTATACCATTAATTTTATGTGTTATAAATTATTTCACTTGTAATGGCATCCATACATATAGGTAACTCTAATTTAAAGTAGAAGGGAAGCAGTGGAAGTATTAGGGGAATTTTTGAAATACCAATTTATTTTCTAGATGAAAGATATAAATTGCAACCCTATATTTGACATGACTGTATATCAAAATCTTTCCTTAAATGTGGACTGAAGCCTGGGCTGTTACTTGCAGGTATGATTATTGTGTAAAGGAAACAAAATAAAAATCATAGCACTATACTTGTAAGCTTTTTCTCTAATAAGCATGGATGTTGAAATGTTGGTAAAGATTTCAGCTTTTAGGTAAGAAATTGATGCTTCAAATATAGTTCAAGTTTTATTTTTTTGTGTGAATTTTTTAGCTTTAATATATACCTCAGGTCATTGTACATACTTAAGTAAATTCACAAATACCAATCTCTACTAGTCAGTATATTACTATAATTCATAAAAGAATTTTTTCCTAATTTTATCTGTTTTTGGCACATAACATACTCAAAAGAAAAGTATGACAGAGGATATTAGCTCCAAACAAAACTTCATTATCAATTTCACTGTCAGTGTTATGGTGAAATGATTTCTGGACCATATACTTTAAGAGTTACACAAAGCTGTGATCCATGTGATCATTTTGGTTAGTTTTCTGTGATGGCGGTTTTCATTCTGTCTGCCCTCTGATGTATGAGGGAAAGAGGTTTCTGCAAGCTTCCTGATGGGAGGAATTGGCTATAGGGAAAACTGGGTCTTGCTCTGGTGGGCAAGGCCATGCTCAATAAATCTTTAATCCAATTTTCTGCTGATGGGTGGGATTGTGTTTTCTCCCTGTAATTTGGCCTGAGGATGAACTATGGTAGTGGTAATGACAACCTCCTCCAAAAGGATTTATGCCAACAAGATATGCCTCCCGGGATTGCTTCTGTCAGTATCCCTGACCCTGCAGCAGGGCCTATGTTGACCCAATTCTCTGCTGGAGACTCCCAAACACTCAAAGGCAGAATTGGCTCAGTTTCTTGTGATGGCCACTTTTCCCTTCCCTGGGCTCTGGTGCACACAAGATTCTTTTTGTGCACTCCAAGCATCTCTGGCAGGTAAGAAGCTTAATTTTAAACCCAACTGTGACACCCATGCCAGTTTTTCTGTGTCTTCTCCTTTGCTCTTACATGTGGGGTATCTTTTTTTTGGGTGGGTTCCAAATTCTCTTGTCAATAACTGTTCAGCAGCCAGTTGTGATGTTGGTGTTTTTGCAGGAGAAGATGAGCATACATCCTTCTACACTGCCATCTTTGAGCCAGCTTTGTGTAACTTAATGAAATTGTGAGTGATGCCTTGTAGGGCCACTCAAGATGGATATGTCATAGCAGAGAGTTCTGACAAAATGCAGTCCATTGGAGAAGGGAATGGCAAACCACTTTAGCATTCTTGCCTTGAGAATTCCATGAACAGTATGAAAAGGCCAAAAGATATCACACTGAATGATGAAACCAGCCCCCACCCCAGGTGGCTAAGTGTCCAATATGTTACTGGAGAAAAGTGGAGAAATAGCTACAGAAGGAATGAAGAGGCTCAGGTAAAGTGGAAACCATGCCCAGTTGTGGTGGTGTCTGATGATGAAAGTGAAGTCCAGTGCTTTAAAGAACAGTATTGCATAGAGGCCTGGAGGGTGTGGTTGATAAATAAAGCCAAATTGAAAGTGGTCAGACCGGAGAGGGCAAGACTGAACATTTGACATTTTAGCATTCAGTGAACTAAAATAGATGGGAATGGTGAATTTATTTTAGATTACTATTACATCTACAACTATGGGCAAGAATCCCTTAGAAGAAGTGGAGTAGCCTCATAGTCAACAAAGAGAGTCCAAAATGCAGTACTTGGGTGCAATCTCAAGAATGGAAGAATCATCTCAGTTCATTTCCAAGGCAGACCATTTAGTATAACAGTAATCCAAGTCTAAGCCCTAACCATTAATGTCAAAGAAGCTGAAGTTGATTGGTTCTATAAAGACCTATAAGATCTTCTGAAAGTAACAACAAAGGTGCACTTTTCATCCTAGGGGATTGGAATGCAAAAGTAGGAAGACAAGAGATACCTGGACTAACAGGCAAGCTTAGCCTAGAAGTACAAAATGAAGCAATCTAGCAGAGTTTTGTCAAGAGACTGCACTGGTCAGGGAAAACACTCTCTTCCAACAACACAAAAGATGACTCTACACATGGACATCATCAGATGGTCAATATAAAAATCAGATTGATTTTATTCTTTGCAGCTGAAGATGGAGAAAATGAACACAGCAAAAACAAGATGAGCAGCTCACTGTGAATTGGATCATGAACTCTTTATTGCAAAATTCAGACTTAAATTGAAGTAGCAAAAACCACTAGGCCATTCAGGTATGACCTAAATTGAATCCATTATGATTATACAGTGGAAATATCAAATAGATTCAAAGGATTAGAGCTGATAGAGTGCCAGAAAACTATGGATGGCACTGTATAACATTTTACAGGAGAACATGATCAAAACTGTCTTTAATAAAAAGAAATGCAAAAAGGCAAATTGGTTGTCTGAGAAGGCCTTAAATTTTTGAGAAAAGAAAAGAATTGAAAGATAAAGTAGAAAAGGATAGATATACTCATCTGAATGCAGAGTTCCAAAGAAAAGCAAAGAGAGATAAGAAAGCCTTCATAAATGATAAATACTCAGAAATAGAGGAAAGCAATAGAATGTGAAAGATAAGCGATTTCTTCAGAAAAATTAGAAACACCAAAGGAACATTTCATGTGAAATGGGCATAATAAAGGACATAAATGGTACGGACCTAACAAAAGCAGAATTTATTAAAAATAGATGGAAAGAATACGCAGAAGAACTATACAAAAAATGTCTCAGTGTCTCAATGACTCAGATAACGATGATGTTGGCACCATTCACCTATAAATAACATCCTGTAGTATGAAGTCAAGTGGACCTTAGGAAGTATTACTTCAAACAAAGCTAGTGGGGGTGATGTAATTCCAGCTGCAATATTTCAAATGCTAAAAGATGATGCCATTTAAATACTGTAGTCAATATGTCAGAAAATTTGGAAAACTCGGCAGTGGCCACAGCACTGGAAAAGCTCTGTTTTCATCCCAGTCCCAAAGAAGGGGAATGCCAAAGAACGCTCAAACTACTGCACAGTTGCATTCATTTCACATGCTAGGAAGGTAATGGTCAAATTCCTTCAAGCTAGGCTTCAGCAGTACATGAAATGAGAATTTCCAGATGTACAAGCTGGATTTAGAAAAGGCAGAGGAACCAGAGACCAAATTGCCAACATCAGTTGGATCATAGAAAAAGCAAGGGGATTCCAGAAAAAACATCTACTTCTACTTCACTGACTTCTCTAAACCCTTTGACTGTGTGGATCACAACAAATTGTGGAAAATTCTTGTAGAGATGAGAATACCAAACCACCTTACTTGCCTCCTGAGAAATCTATGCAGGTCAAGATGCAACAGTTAGAACCAGACATGGAACAATGGAGTGGTTTCAAATTGAGAAAGAAGTACATCAAAGTTGTATATTGTCACGTTGTTTATTTAACTTCTATACAGAGTACATCATGTGTAATTCTGGGCTTGATAAAGGTCAAGCTGGAATCAAAATTGCCAGGAGAAGTATCAATAGCCTCAGATATATAGATGATACCTCCATAATGGCAGAAAGCAAAAAGGAACTGAAGAGCCTGTTGATGAAGGTGAAAGAGGAGAGTAAAAAAGCTGGATTAAAAGTCAACATTCAAAAAATGAAGATCATGGCATCTGGTCCCATCACTTTATGGCAAATGGATGGGGAAAAATAGAGCAGTGACAGGCTTTATTTTCTTTGGCTCCAAAATCACTGAGGATATGACTGCAGCCATGAAATTAAAAAATGCTTGCTCCTTGGAAGAAAAGCTATGACTTTTTGTGATCCTGTAGACCATAGCCTGCCAGGCTCCTTCTGTCCATGAGATTCTCCAGGCAAGAATACTGGAGTGGGTTGCCAGGTTCTCCAGGAGATCTTTCCAACTGAGGGATTGAACCCTGGTCTCCTGCATGGAGTCTCCAGACTCTTTACTGTCTGAGCCACCAGGGAAGCCCCGTGACAAACCCAGATGATATTTTAAAAAACAGAGACATCACTTTGCAGACCAAGGTCCATATAGTCAAAGCTATGTTTTTTTCTAGTAGTTATGTACAGATGTGATGGTTAAACTATAAAGAATGCTGAGCACCAAAGAACTGATGCTTTCAAACTGTGGTGCTGAAAAAGACTCTTGAGAGTGCCTTGGACAGCAAGGAGATCAAACCAGTCAATCCTAAAGGAGATCAGTCCTGAGTGTTCATTGGAAGAACTGATGTTAAAGTTGAAGTTCCAGTATTTTGGCCATCTAATGGGAAGAGCCAAATCACTGGAAAAGACCCTGATGCTGATAAAGATTGAAGGCAGGAAAAGAAAGTGATGAGAGAGGATGAGAGGGTTGGACAGCATCGCTGATTCGGTGGACATGAGTTTGAGCAAACTCTGGGAGATAGTGAAGAACAAGGAACCTAGTGTGTTGCAGTTCATGAGGTCGCAAAGAGACAGACACAACTAAGTGACTGAATAACAAATATTTTAAGGGGGAAGTATTTTAGTAAGAAATGCTACTATTCCTTTAGAATCTCCAGGAATATCTACTAAATTACAATATTATATGCAGTTTCCCAGTATGAAGTGAAAAAAGTTTATATTGCTAGTAATTATTCCAAGAAAAAGTTAAAAAAGGTGATATTTTTAAATGTAAAAGAGTAAGAAAATAAATTTTATTCATATGTGTCTCAAAAGTAGCAAATATACTGCCAGGAGACATCAACTTTAAGGTATCCAATATGTTGTTTTCTTCCTTTGTGTGCCATTTCTCAAGGACTAAGTTCCTTATTAGTTCCTGGAAAACAGGAATGAGCAGAGCTGCACGCAGTTCTCAGGACTGAGATCATGGGAAAGAGGACCTGCTTGGACTCCCTTCAGTGACCTTTCAGGACTCTCCATTTTGTTGCACCTGGTGGAATTTCATTCTCTTTAATGGCTGAGTAATCATTTTATTGAAGATATATAAGCATCAGTTCAGTTCAGTTAAGTCTTTCAGTCATGTCCGACTCTTTGCGACCACATGAATCACAGCATGCCAGGCCTCCCTGTCCATCACCATCACCAACTCCCAGAGTTCACCCAGACTCACATCCATCGAGTCGGTGATGCAATCCAGCCATCTCATCCTCTGTCGTCCCCTTCTCCTCCTGCGCCCAGGCCCTCCAAGCATCATAGTCTTTTCCAATGAGTCAACTCTTCACATGAGGTGGCCAGAGTACTGGAGCTTCAGCTTTAGCATCATTCCTTCCAAAGAACACCCAGAGCTGATCTCCTTTAGAATGGACTGGTTGGATCTCCTTGCAGTCCAAGGGACTCTCAAGAGTCTTCTTCAACACTACATTTCAAAAGCATCAATTCTTTGGCACTCAGCTTTCTTCACAGTCCAACTCTCATATCCATACATGACTACTGGCAAAACCATAGCTTTGACTAGATGGACCTTTGTTGGCAAAATAATGTCTCTGCTTTTGAACATGCTATCTAGGTTGGTCATAACTTTTCTTCCGAGTAGTAAGCGTCTTTTAATTTCATGGCTGCAGTCACCATCTGCAGTGATTTTGGCACCCCCCCACCCCAGAAAAAGTCTGACACTGTTTCCACTGTTTCCCCATCTATTTGCCATGAAGTGATGGGACCAGATGCCATGATCTTAGTTTTCTGAATGTTGAACTTTAAGCCAACTTTTTCGCCTTTCTCTTTCACTNCTTTTAATTTCATGGCTGCAGTCACCATCTGCAGTGATTTTGGCACCCCCCCACCCCAGAAAAAGTCTGACACTGTTTCCACTGTTTCCCCATCTATTTGCCATGAAGTGATGGGACCAGATGCCATGATCTTAGTTTTCTGAATGTTGAACTTTAAGCCAACTTTTTCGCCTTTCTCTTTCACTTTCATCGAGTGGCTTTTTAGTTCCTCTTCACTTCCTGCCATAAGGGTGGTGTCATCTGCATATCTGAGGTTATTGATATTTCTCCTGGCAATCTTGATTCCAGCTTGTGCTTCTTCCAGCCCAGTGTTTCTCATGATGTTCTCTGCATAGAAATTTAAAAAGCAGGGTAACAATATACAGCCTTGAAGTATTCCTTTCCCTATTTGGAACCAGTCTGTTGTTCCATGCCCAGTTCTAACTGTTGCTTCCTGACCTGCATATGGTTTCTCAAGAGGCAGGTGAGGTGGTCTGGTATTCCCATCTCTTTCAGAATTTTCCACAGTTTATTGTAATCCACACAGTCAAAGGCTTTGGCATAGCCAATAAAGCAGAAATAAATATAGAAGCATGCATTTCTGCAAATAAAGTATTGTTGTTTCATATAAGACTTGGGTCCCCTTCATCCTTCTTCTCATCAACTCCAGTTCCCAGCTCCCCATCTCCAAAGACCATGACAGTATACAGTTACTGAGATAAGCATTAATTTATAGTTGAAAATTAAAAAAAAATCTAGTTTCAAGGACTAAAGATATCAGAGTAGACAGTGTAGATTTGAACAGCTTGCTATAATTTTGTAAGCTCTTTTATTCTTATTTTATTGATGCCAAACTTGACCTAATACTAAATGAAAGTATCAAATTATGTATGACGTTAGCATTGCTGGTTCAGAGGCACAAATAAAATCATAACATTCAATAAGTTTAGCCCAACAAAAAGAACAGGCTAATATTTATACAATAGTGGAAAACATTGTAATATTCAACTATATAATACTAATCTTGGAGGAAAAATTGTTTGGATATGTAATTAGCTTTCCTGAATGTCAAGAAAAAATTTATGAATGAAGACCTTATGCTTGTTCCACATGTAATATTTATAATATATGTTAATAATGGAGGGATTTTTTAATGGCAACTGCTTAGGAAATATTTAATGAAAAATAAAAGCATTGAATATAAGGGAAATTAATTTTTCTATTTATTTTTTCATTCAATAAATACTTATTAAGCAACAGGAACTATTGGGAGTAAAATATGAATATGATCTGGGATCTGTCCTTAAGAATACCATATCTTTCACGTATCAAACACTTACTTACTATTGATTAATTGCATTTTCTTCTTCATTTGTCTTAGCTCAGTTCCAGGAGTCACTTCTTTTCAGATGCCTCCTTTGACTTCTCTGGCATGGGTGTGTGGTTCTACAGAGTGATCAAAGAGCAGGTCCCTCTGTACATCCTAGAATAATGTAACTTTGTTTTGTAACTTTCATTAGCTCTACAACTTGATTCAGTAAACAATTGAGACATACCATTAGTTTCCAGATTAATATACCATCATCTTGGCATACTTTCAGTGCTCCTCAAATTTAATAGACATATAAATTATCTTGGAACCATATAAAATACAGATTTTGGGGAATTTCCCGGAAGTCCAGTAGTCAGGACTTGATGCTTTCACTGTCAGGGGCCTTGGTTTGATCCCAGGTTGGAGAGCTAAGATCCCAAAGCCTCTTAGCATGGCCAAAAAAAAAAAAAAAAAAAAGAAATAAAAAATGCAGGTCCTTATTTAGAATTTCTGTTGTATGAACTGAAATTCTGCATTTCTATTTTGATATTGATGCTGCTGATCTGTGGACCACAAATATAACATCAAGAGAATTGTTGTTCAGTTGTTAAGTCATGTCCAGCTCTTTGTGACCCCATGAACTGTAGCACATCCGGCTTCCCTGTCCTTCTTTATCTCCCAGAGTTTGCTCAAATTCATGTCCATTGACTCTGAGATGGTGTTGCTCTCTAATCATCACATCCTCTGCTTCCTTCTTCTCCTTTTGCCTTCAATCTGTCCCAGAATCAGGGTCTGACATTATTAAGTTACAATCATTTAGTGATTTGCAAAGATGAGAGGTAAATAATATTTAGTGGGAATGATTTTAAAGATACTATATATATGAGAAATGATTTAAAAGATACTAGCCAAAGAGCAATAGAAAATGGTCACCATAAACTAGCAAATGGTCAAAGAAAATAAAATTTATTTAGGTTGCTGCAGCAATGGAAGATGAGTACTAAAATAAATATTTGGAAGGTTTATAGAGTTTGAGCAATTACTGTGTAATTCAAAGGAGGATTTAAAGATGCAAAAGTAAGGTCTGAATGAGGTTCAACAGAAACACAGCTCTGTCCATTTCTTATACTTTGTGCATATGTCCTTATACTGCAGTGGGGAGAATACTAGAACAAGTACAATCTTTCAACATATATTTATTGAACAAATATTTATTAAGGGTTGACTAAATGCCAAGATGGAGTCTATACACATGTCAAACACCAAGAGATTTCTGCCCTTGTAGGGAAACAATAAATTAAAACAAGTAAATAAATAAGTGAATATGTAATGCAGTGTCAGGTAGTAGTCAAAATGTTAAATAACTAATACAGCATAAAAATGAAATTCAGTAGCCATATTAGAAGGTAGATTTTTCTACATAGAGGACAGTGAACAGACATCAGCATGTCATAAAAAAACTTTTTTTTTTTTAACGGAGATCTGAAGCATACGTGTTCCATGCTGGAGAAAGTGTGTGTACAAAGACCTTGGACTACATGCAAGTTTGATCTGTTTTAATAGCATCAAGAAAGTCAGTATGACTAGACAGTATTAGCAAAGGGAGAGCACAAGTCTGAGAACTTGTAGGGGATTTGTGGAACATAGAAAGGAGTTTGGACATTACTATATAAATAATGGGAATCCTTTGGATAAATTTTTAAAAATGGCATTAATTGCTTTGTGTTGGGGAAAGGTATTTACTTATCTGACTACAGAATCTGGGAAGAGGTATATCCCATTAAATGTCAGCATTTAATGGGATATTAAATGAATTAAATGTCTGAATTAAATGTCAGCAAAATACAGATACACAACTAAATCCAGCCCTGTTTTAACAAAGCCGTGAACTACGAATCATTTTTGTACTTTTAAATGACTGTCATATAAGTAGAATTAATTCTTATTTTTCATTGATTCTGTATTTGCAAATTTGCCCCCTCACTAAAATTTATTTGTAATGCCCAAATCAATACTGGAAGCACTTTAACAATCATTAGCAGATGTGCACATGTACAGAGCAGCAGAGGACTGAGTGGAAGATTAGCATTCTACTAGCTAAGGTTAAGTGCAGCTGTATTCTGCATTCTTGTTTTAGCTCTCATCTTTTAAACAAGCAATTTTTTCTATGTCTATTTAGTGATGCATTTTTGTGCATTTTTCTGTGATTTCACTATGTAAAATTGTCCCAAAAGTAGTGCTAATGTTCTGATTACTGTTCCAAAGTGCAAGAAGTCTGTGATGCACATAATGTATTTTAGATAAAGTATATTCAGGCATGAATTATAGTGTTGTTGGCTCTGAGTGCATGCCTGCTAAGTCGCTTTGGTCATGTCAAACTATGCAACCCTATGGACTATAGACCACCAGGACCCTCTGTCCATGGGAGTCTCCAGGCAAAAATACTGAAATGGGTTGCTATACCCTTCTCTAGGCTGTTGGGTCTGAATTCAATGTTAATATATCAATTATATACAATAAAAATAAGTTACCTTAAAAAAAAAAACCACAAGAAACAGATTTAAGTGGTGAACAATTGATAAAAATTTTGTGATCAGAGGCTTATAGGCACCTAAACTCTTATTTCCTTTGGGAGCAATGTGTCAGTATTTGCTAATTTAACATTTGTTGAAACTGTACGAAACATAACTACTGCACATCACAAGCATTTTCTGTATCTATATAATGGTCTCAATTTTCCCTCCTGATTAGTGAAGCCTAAAAGACCATTGCTCCTTCCCAAATAAATTATGCCAACCTTGGCCCAGGTTATAGAGAACAATATTAAAAAATAAAAGTGATGCTGGCTTATACTGGAGTAGAAGATGTGGAGACTTTGAAAAAATTTAAAGATAGAGTCTATAAAATTCTGTAGTATATATATTTATATGGTATATAAAGTAGAGGTTATATAGATATTGATATTACTAGCTTTATTTTTATTCAGATTTTACAGTTCATTAGATATTGCTATGATAATTGGTAATTGGATTTCAGTGAGAATATATTTTCTACAAAAGGATCAGAAGAACAACTATAGTATAGGGGAGGAAACGACTTGAGATGAGAATAATAAGTGATAGATTTCTAAATAATTTACTTGAATTAACTGATGTTTATTGCTGATCATAAATTTTTTATTTGAGAAGTTTGTAAATGAAATAAAATTTAATATAGTCAGAAATAAGTGAATGGTGAGAAAATAAGATATATTTGTGAAAGAGAAATAAGGGATAAGATAATGAGTGAATAATCTGGTTAAAAAAAAGTTTTAACATTTTCTGAGGAAAATAAAGAAACTTGTATTTGCCTATGAGTTACACTACTAAATCATCTCCCATCAATGCCTCATTTTTTCATATTGTGTCCCAATCCAATGAGTTAGAAAAATTCACTCATTGATGTATTTGTAGAGTTATCATTGTGTACTCATTCTGTTATGGACACAAGAACCAGAACTAAGGAAACACCACAGTTGTAAAGATCTGTAGTCTCTACTTTTGTGAATAATCTGATTCATTCAAAATATTTGCTGTATCCTTAGCTGCTTGTGACTGAATAATGGAGAATGATACTGGACACATTCCTTTGCTTCTAATACAACACCTCAGTAATAATATATTAACAACATTTTATGCTATTTGTCATAATATATTGCTACTAATACTGTCCTTTATTTTTTTGGTTTAAATCTATTCAGTCAACATATATGAAATGTTTGATAGCTAAGTTAATTTCCCATCTTTCTAAAATTCAGTTCAAAACATCATTGTGGCAGTATATAAAGTTCTCAAAAAAAAAAAAGAAAAAGGTGATTTTTGTTTTTCCTCAACATTCACATTCATTTTTAGAATGTTTTGTTATTTTATTCAACAGGTTAATTTAAATGCTTCTTATTGTTTGGTAAAAGATGTAAAATACATCAATGCCACAGTAGAACAGATTTGACCAGGATAATTGCCTCTCACCTTTTGTGTTGTCATAGTTTCTTCTGTTCACTTTATATTGTGTCAAATAATCTGAAATCAACCCAATCTTTCAAATCCTAACACACATACACACATCTCCAGGAGAAGTGTTGATGAGATAGAGTGGACAGATGTGAGTTTGAGCTCAGATTGGGGAAGAAAGCAGGACTGGCATCATATGAAAGCAACAATATTCTGTTGATCAGTTCAGTCACTCAGTTGTGCCCGACTCTTTGTGATCCCATGGACTGCAATATGCCAGGCCTCCCTGTCCATCACCAACTCCTGGAGTTTGCCCAAACTCATGTCCATTGGGTCGGTGATGCCATCCAACCATCTCATCCACTGTCATCCCCTTCTTCTTCCACCTTCAATCTTTCCCAGCATCAGGGTCTTTTCAACAACTGAATAACAAATTTTATATGCTCTTCTTGATAAACAAGAAATCTTTCAGTAATTGACTTTTTCCTTATGATACTTCTAGCTTTGTACTGAAACTTGGATTTGATATCCAGTAATTTCTATAATTACTAAGCATTTAGCAATTCATCACAATGTTCTATGTGTTCCCTCTTAAAGTCACTCATTTAAGTCTGATTTTCCTTAATTTATTCTCTAACATTTCATTAAAATAATTATATTCTTATTAAAATGAAAAATGTTATCAAGAGATTTATAAAAGAACATTTTCTAATTTCTGCAACAATTTTATTAATATTTCCAAGCTACCTACTTTACTGCTATTATTCCTATTAGATTATATATGTTTTTCATTACTTTATAATACCTTATATAGAGTAATGAAATATACCAACAACTATATTAAAAGTTTCACTCTCTCTTAATATTTTTCATAAGTAAAATTAAAATCTAAAAATTCAAATGGGTCCTTCAGTCAACAGAAAACAATAATACAATCTACTTTTTTCTATTGTATTAAACCAACTCTTTCCTGGTTTAATTTTATCATAGGTTTAGTATTAGATTCATATCTTAATCCCTTTGTTACACACATTCTGAAAACTAGAATTGAGAACAAATATATCTCCTATTAAAATTTTAAGGGGCTTAATCACTTCCAAAGTTAAAAAAAAAAAAAGCATCAATGTGTGTGTGTGTGTGTGTGTGTGTGTGTGTGAGTGTTCATAGGTAACAAAATGTCTGTTATAGAAATATAATCCTTAATACAATTTAAAAAATCTGTTACAGAAATACCATCATTTCGCATTGATCATTATAATCTAGCACCTCTTATGCAAAAAAATGAAGAAAAAGAAATAGACTTGGACAATAGTAACACTAGATAAACCAATAAAAATTAAATCAGAAATAAATGTAAACTATTTTTAAGATATGAAAGAGTAATAACACATATTAGACTTGTAGTCCATGCCCTTTACTTAGTGAAGAAGGACAATTGACTCAAGAGAACTTTAGAGACAATACTCTTTTGCACTAAATTTAGTTTCCAATATATTAAAATGATTTTATGTAAGACTCTTGAGAGTCCCTTGGGCTGCAAGGAGATCCAACCAGTCCATTCTGAAGGAGATCAACCCTGGGATTTCTTTGGACGGAATGATGCTAAAGCTGAAACTCCAGTACTTTGGCCACCTCATGCGAAGAGTTGACTCATTGGAAAAGACTCTGATGCTGGGAGGGATTGGGGGCAGAATAACCCCTCAAGAACCCCATGAACGGTATGAAATGGCAAAAGGTATGATACCAGAAGATGAGCCTCCCATCTAAGAAGGTGTCCAATACATTATTGGGGAAGAGCGAAGGGTAATTACTAATAGATCCAGAAAGAATGTTCAGTTGTGGATGTGTCCAGTGGTGAAAGTAAAGTCTGATGCTTTAAAGAACATTATAGCATAGGAACTTGGAATGTCAGGGCCATGAATCAAAGTAAATTGGATGTAGTCAAGCAAGAGATGGCAAGAGTGACCACAGGCATCTTTAAGGATCAGTGAACTAAAAAGGATGGGAATGGGCAAATTTAATTCAGATGACCATTATATCTACTACTGAGGTAGAAATTGCTACGTAGTCAGTGTAGGACTCTGAGACTTCAGTCTTGTTTTCAGTAAACTTCTGTTCCATTAACCTAAAACTTTACCCTTTGTCTCGAATTCCTGGAATGTATTCCTGTCTGATACATTATCAGCACTCAGACCCAGGGAAGTGCAGTAATTAACTTCTGTCCCATATGCCTGAGGGAAAAACAACTGGTGATCATTAATCGTAAACCCATACATCTAGTCCATTGAAAAATGGCCAGAGTGTATAAAAAGGATGGTCACTTAATCCAAGAATCAAGAGAATCCATAAAGATGTTAAGTTAAACATCTTGACCTTTGAATCGATTGGTTAAAAATGATGTATTTCAAGGACAGGAGTCACCAAAATGTACAGATTAAGGTTATAAAAACTGCTATAAGTCCCACCTTTGGGGGAACTCTTTAACCCCTCTCAGTGTCCATGCTACTGCTACTGCTGCTAAGTGTCTTCAGTTGTGTCTGACTCTGTGCAACCCCATAGACGGCAGTCTACCAGGCTCCCCCATCCCCGGGATTCTCCAGGCAAGAACATTGGAGTGGGTTACCATTTCCTTCTCCAATGCATGAAAGTGAAAAGTGAAAGTGAAGTTGCTGTCATGTCTGACTTTTAGCGACCTCATAGACTGCAGCCTATCAGGATCCTCCGTCCATGGGATTTTCCAGGCAAGAGTACTGGAGTGGGTTGCCATTGCCTTCTCTGCTCAGAGGCTATACTGAGAGCTTTGTAATTTTCTTCTCTTTAATAAATCCTATTTACTCGCTACCGAGAGTGTTTGTGTGTTCATGAAGTTCAGCTTTGGCTCTGCAAACAAGAACTCAGATTCTCATTTCATTACTGTGGGTAAGAATCCCTTAAAAAAAAGAAAAAAAAAGGGGGGGGGGAAGTAGCCCTCATAGAGAGAGGGTAGCAGGCAGGAAGGCAAGGGATCTCCAAACAGAGGAAATAGGCTGCAAGTGTCAGACATTTGTTATCTCTCTCTTAAGTGGTAGGAGGAAATAAGCTACAAGTGTCAGTTTTCTTCCCCTTCTCTATACAGATTTAAAAGGAGGTTTCTTTTATTTATTTTATTTATTTATTTTTTCCGTCTCAGGTGTACATGAGTTCCCATTCTTAAGGAGGTTTCTTTTAAAATTCTGTGTTGCCATGATGACACCTGGTTCTACATGAACTTAGCTTTTCTCAAACCTTGAGCTAACCAATGCGTTGTTTTAAATAGAAATGTTTTTCTTAAACTATGTTAATGAACTATGTATTTACCCTAGACTCTGTCTTTCTTCAAGTTGGTTCACTTGAGACTCAGAACCGACTTGACAAACCAGTGTTATACTCATGCAAATGTTCTCTTAAGCTATGTTAATGAGACTATGCCTTTGCTTGGAAACCTGCCTTTCTTCAAGATTCATGTCAATCGTTTGAATGGCTCAGGACAACTCACCTTGTGCCAATGTTAGCTCAAAATGCATGTTGTGAGTGAGGGGCCTGGTGCCAGTCTCTGAATTTTGAGACGGTCTCCTTTCTTTAGTTAGCAGCATGCTGCTGCTACTGCTACTGCAGCTAAGTCGCTTCAGTCGTGTCCGACTCTGTTTGACCCCATAGATGGCAGCCCACCAGGCTCCCCCGTCCCTGGGATTCTCCAGGCAAGAACACTGGAGTGGGTTGCCATTTTCTTCTCCAATGCATGAAAGTGAAAACTGAAAGTGAAGTCGCTCAGTCGTGTCCGACTCATAGCGACCCCATGGACTGCAGCCTACCAGGCTCCTCCATCCATGGGATTCTCCAGGCAAGAGTACTGGAGTGTGGTGTCATTGCAGCAGCATGCTAGTAGCTATATAACATCTGGCTAAAGACTAGCAGGGGGTACTCTTTCTGCCCCCTTCTGACGTCTATGTCAGAAGCTTTCTATATCTCTTTTATACATTAATAAAACTTTATTACACAAAAGCTCTGAGTGATCAAGCTTCATCACTGGCCCCGGATTGAATTCCTCTCCTCTAGAGGCCAAGAATTCCAGCATCTTTCATGGTTCAGCAACACCCTAATGAACAACTATTGAAGTCAACAAGAGAGTCCAAAACACAGCACTTGGGTGTAATCTCAAAAGTGACAGAGTGATCTCTGTGCATTTCCAAGGCAAACAATTCAACATCTCAGTAATACGAGTCTATGACCTAGCCACTAGTGCCAAAGAAGCTGAAGTTGACCAGTTCTGTGAAGAACTACAGTATCTTTTAGAACAAACACCAAAAAAAAAAAAAAGACCATTTTATCATAAGACGTAGGAATACAAAAGAAGGAAGTCAAGAGATACCTGAATTAACAGGCAAGTTTGGCCTTGGAGTACAAAATGAAGCACGGCAAAGGCTAACAGAGTTTTGTCAAGAAAACACACTGGTCATAACAAACACCCTCTTTCAACAACACAAAAGATGACCCTACATACAGACATAATCAATAGTCGATACTGAATTCAGATTAATCATATTCTTTACAGTTGAAGATGAAAAAGGTCTATACAGTTAACAAAAACAAGATTTGGAGTTGACTGTGTCTCAGATCATGTGCTCCTTACTGCAAAATTCAAGCTTATATTGAAGAAAGTAGGGAAAACATTAAGCTACTCAGTATGATCAAAATCAAATCTCTTACAATTATACAGTGGAAGTGATGAAGAGATTCAAGGGATTAGATCTGATAGACACGATGCCTGAAGAGCTATGGACAGAGGCCTGTAACACTGTATAGTAGGCAGTTGCCAAAACTATTTCCTCCCTCAAAAACAAAAACAAAAACAAAAGCAAGGAGGCAAAGGGATTATCTGAGAAGGCCTTACAAATAGCTGAGAAAGAAGAAATGTGAAAGGCAAGAGGGAAAGGGAAGAAGTGAAAAAGTGAAGTCGCTCAGTCTTGTCCATCTCTTTGCGACCCCATGGACTATAGCTTAGCAGGCTCCTCAGTCCGTGGAATTTTCCAGGCAAGAGTACTGGAGTGGGTTGCCATTTCCTTCTCCAGGGGATCTTCCCGACCCAGAATAGGAACCTGGTCTCCCACATTGCAGGCAGACGCTTTACCATCTGAGCCACCAGGGAAGCCCAATATATCCAACTAAATGCAGAATTCCGGAGAATAGCAAAGAGAGATGAGAGAGCCTTCTTAAGTGAACAATGTAACGAAATAGATGAAAAACAATAGAATGGAAAAGATATAGATTTCTTCCAGGAAAAATTGGAGCTATCAAAGGAACATTTCATGCAAGGATAAGCATAATAAAGGACAGAAATGGTAAGGACCTAACAGAAACAGAGGAGATTAAGAAGAGATGGCACAAATACACAGAACTAAACTACTGGGCGTCCTTGGACTGAAAGGAGATCAAGTCAGTCATTCCTAAAGGAAATCAACCCTGAATATTCGTTGAAATGACTGGTGCCGAAGCTCCAAAGCTTTGGTCACCTGATATTAAGAGCCAACTCTTTGGAAAAGACCTTGATGCTGGGAAAGATTGAAGGCAGGAGGAGAAAAGGGCAACAGAGGATGAAATGGTTTGATAGCATCATTGACTCAATGAACATAAATCTGAGCAAATACCAGGAGATGGTGAAGGACCTGTTATCCTGGAGTGCTGCAGTCTATAGGACTGCAGAGTTGGATAAAACTTAGGCACTGAACAACATTTTGGTGTCTGATAGCATTATCATAGACTAAATTACTAGACAAACTCCATATTTTTCTGACAACTTTATAGCTTCAATATGCATTTGTCACTGGCAATAGGTAGTAGTGTAAATTTCACACTGCTACACTGATTAATGTTCTTTAACTATTGTTAGAAAATTACTCTTTCTCATACCATCTATTCAAGCTTTGGAAATGCTGTTTCAAATGAGTCACTTCTAGCTCAGAATTTTATCTGTTTTAGAGTTAGTGATCGGTCAATTCTATATTTAAATTCAGTTGATCTAACATTAAACTTCTGTTTTGAAATGTTCTTTCTCCTCCCTTTCCTATACTTTGCTTATGTCCCTAGGCAGTTTAGATTTAAAGACGTCAAGTTGATGCTATGATATTGAAAAAAAAGAAGTATCTGACTTTGGTTTTTTTTGGCCAACTTTACTAATTCCTGATTTAAATAGTATCTCTAAAATGCCTTGCTCTCAGGTTTCTGTCATTTTTTAAAAATTCTACTTTATTGTAAGCCTTCTCACCCTCTCCTTTTGCTTTCAACTTTACTGACTTTATAAATTCTCATGTTACATAATGTTTTCAGATATTCTTGAAAAAAATACTATTCTTATTTCTAAAAGTTTGATGACAAAAGCAATTAAGTGCTATATATTTAAATTATTTCACTTTTCATTATGAAAATCTGTCAAACAGTTTATATGAATGAAGTGGAGAAATAGGATGTGCATCAAGGCACATATAGTAGTTCCTAGAGCTATTATAACAAAATACCACCGACCAAGTGGCTTTTTCTTAAATTTAATTTTTATTGGAGTATAGCTACAACATTGTTAGTTTTTACTGTAAGGCAAAATGAATCAGCTATATGTATATATATATGTATATATGTATATGTATGTGTATATGTATATATATATGTATATACATATGTATGTGTATATGTATATATATATGTATATACATATGTATGTATATATATATATATATTCGGAGAAAGCAATGGCACCCCACTCCAGTACTCTTGCCTGGCATATCCTACGGATGGAGGAGCCTAGTGGGCTGCAGTCCATTGGGTCACACAGAGTCGGACATGACTGAAGTGACTTAGCAGCAGCAGTATATATATATTAACCTCACCCCACCCTTTGTTTTCCCTCCCATTAACCTGGTTGGCTTAAAGAATAGCTAGAAGTCCAGTATCAATACGTTGGCATGGCTGGTTCCTTTGAAAACTATGAAGTATAATATGTTCCTTGCCTCTTGCCTAGTTTCTGGTAGCTTAAAGCCAAACAGCATATATTGCATTTCTTGGTGACACTATACAAGCATCAACTGGACATTGTCTTCATCTTCACATGGTTTCCTCTCAGTACACATTTCTTTGTCCTAATTCCCCATTTTATGACAGTAGACATATTGGATTTAGGCCCACTTCTGTGAACTTATCCTAACTAATCACATCTTCATAAACCATATTTAGAAATGTCACATTTTGAAGTATTGGTTTTGGAATGTCAACATATGTATTTTGAGTGATGGGTGAAAAATTCAAGCCACAATACAATGATTGCCTATTTGTTGTAGCAAGTAGAGAAGGGAAAGGAAGCTGAAGTTTCGTACAAAGGAATTATAAAATCCTTGAGCCATGAATTTCCATTAGAATATGGAAATACATGAAAATGGATGCAATGAAAAGCATAAAATCAAGTTGCTAGTGACATTGCTCAGTTAGTTGAACCAACAATACAGCCGACCTCATTTGCTATTGTCTATTGTTTATTTGATACCCAATATCTTCTAAACTTATTGCTTCTTACATTCATTCCAAATTTTGTTGCTCAGGTAAGAGTGTAAATTCACTCCTCTTATTCTATTTTAACAAAAGAAACAATTCTTACTTTTTAAAATTCTTAAGTACCTTTAAATTTTTTAGGAATTTGAGGTTTCAAAGTGCTCAGCATCACTAAATTATTAGAGAAATGCAAAGCAAGCTACAATGAAGTATCATTCAACCTAGTCAGAATGGCTATCATAAATTATATATATATATATATATATATACACAAACCATAAGCACTGAAAAGGATATGGAGAATGTGGAATTTTCTTGCACTCTTGGTGGGAATGTAAATTGATGGAGCCTCTATGGAAAACAGTATGGCATTTCCCTAACAAAACTAAAAATCGAATTAACATATGACCCATCAATCTCACTACTGTACAAATACCCAGAGAAAAGCATATTTCAAAAAGACACTTGTACCCCAATGTTCATTGCACAGCCATTTACAATAGTCAAGGCATGGAAGCAACTTGAATGTCCATCAATGGAAGAATGGATAAAGAAGATGTGGCACATGGATAAAATAGAATATTACTCAGTCATAAAAAGAAATGAAATTGTGTCATTATGAGAGACATAGGTAAACCTAGACCCTGTCATACAAAGTGAAGTAAGTGAAACAGAAAAAAAATATACATATATATTTCAACAATGGATGGACTCTAGAAAAGTTGTATAGACCTATTTGAAAACAGAAATAGAGACACAGATGTAGAGAATAACTACGTGGACACAAAGCGGGGTGGGCTGGGATGATTTGGGAGATTGGGATTGACTTATATACACTATTAACTGTGTATAATATCAGTCAGTTCAGTTCTGTCACTCAATAATGTCGGACTCTTTGCAACCCAATGGATCACAGCAGTAATGCTGAAGAAGCTGAAGTTGAACGGTTCTATGAAGACCTATAAGACCTTTTAGAACTAACACCCCCAAAAGATGTCCTTTTCATTATAGGCGACTTGAATGCAAAAGTAGGAAGTCAGGAGATATGTGGAGTAACAGGCAAATTTGGCCTCGGGGTACAGAATGAAGCAGGGCAAAGGTAATAGAGTTTTGCCAAGAGAAAGCACTGGTCATAGCAAACGCTGTCTTTCAACAGAACAACAGAAGACTCTACACATGAACATCACCAGATGGTCAATACCAAAATCAGATTGATGATATTCTTTGCAGCTAAAGATAGAGATGCTCTATACAGTCAGCAAAAACAAGACCAGAAGCTGACTGTGGCTCAGATCATGAACTCCTTAGTGATAAATTCAGATTTAAATTGAAGAAAGTAGGGAAAACCACTAGACCATTCAGGTATGGCCAAATCAAATCCCTTATGATTATACAGTGAAAGTGAGAAATAGACTCAAGGGATTATATCTGATAGTGCCTGAGGAACTATGGACTGATATTTGTGACATTGTAAGGGAAGCAGGGATCAAGACCATCTGCAAGAAAAAGAAATGCAAAAAAGCAAAATGGCTGTCTGAGGAGCCCTTACAAATCACTGTGGGAAGAAGAGAAGTGAAAAGCCAAGGAGAAAAGGGGAGATACACCCATTTGAATGCAGGCTTCCAAAGAATAGCAAGGAGAGATAAGAAAGCTTTCCTAAGTGATCAGTGCAAAGAAATAGAGGAAAGAATAGAATGGAAAAGCCTAGAGATCTCCTCAAGAGAATTAGAGATACCAAGGGAACAGTTCATGCAAAGATGGACTCAATAAAGGACATAAATGGTATGGACCTAATAGAAGCAGAAGATATTAAGAAGAAGTGGCAAGAATACACAGAAGACCTATACAAAAGAAGATCTTCATGACCCAGATAATCACGATGGTGTGATCACTCACCTAGAACCAGACATTCTGGAATGTGAAATCAAGTGGGCCTTAGAAAGAGTCACTATGAACAAAGTTAGTGGAAGTGATGGAATTCCAACTGAGCTATTTCAAATCCTAAAAGATGATGCTGTGAAAGTGCTGCACTCAATATGCCAGCACATTTGAAAAACTCAACAAAGGCCACAGGACTGGGAAAAGTCAGTTTTCATTTCAATCCCAAAGAAAGGCAATGGCAGAAAATGCTCAAACTACTTCACAACTGCACTCATCTCACATACTAGTAGAATAATGCTCAAAATTCCCCAAAAGGCTTCAACAGTATGTGAACCATGAATTTCCAGATGTTCAAGCTGGATTTAGAAAAGGCAGAGGAACCAGAGATCAAATTGCCAACATACATTGGATCATCAAAAAAGCAGGAGAGTTCCAGAAAAAAACCTGTTTCTTCTTTCTTGAGTGTGCCAAAGTCTTTGACTGTGTGGATCACAATAAACTGTGGATAATTCATAAAAAGCTGAGAATACCAGACTACCTGACTTGTCTCTTAGAAATCATGAAATAACAGACTGGTTACAAATCGGGAAAAAATACAACAAGGCTGTGTATTGTCACCCTGCTTATTTAACTTACATGCAGAGTACATCATGAGAAACACTGGGCTGTATGAAGTACAAGCTGGAGTTAAGATGGTGGGAGAAATATTTGTCACCTCAGATATGCAGAAGACACCACCTTTATGGCAGCGAGTGAATAAGCCGCAAAGAGACTCCTGATGAAAGTGAAGGAGGAGAGTGAAAAAGTTGGCTTAAAACTCAAAATTCAGAAAACTAAGATCATGGCATCTGGTCCCATCACTTCATGGCAAATAGACGGGTAAACAGTGGAAACAGTGACATGTTTTATTTTTTTTGGGGGGTGGTCTCTAGAATCATTGCAGATAGTGACTGCAACCATGAAATTAAAAGATGGTTACTCCTCAGAAGAAAAGTTATGACCAACCTAGATAGCATATTAAAAAGCAGAGACATTACTTTGCCAACAAAGGTCTGTCTAGTCAAAACTATGGTTTTTCCAGTAGTCATGTATGGATGTGAGAGTTGGAGTATAAAGGAAGTTGAGCACTGAAGAACTGATGCTTTTGAATTGTGATATTGGAGAAGACTCTTGAGAAGCCCTTGGACTACAAGGAGATCCAATCAGTCCATTCTTAAAGGAGATGAGTCCTGGGAGTTCATTGGAGGGACTGATGTTGAAGCTGAAACTCCAATACATTGGCCACCTGGTGCAGAGAACTGACTCATTTGAAAAGACCCTGATGCTAGGAAAGATTGAAGATAGAAGGAGAAGGGGATGAGATAGGATGAGATGGTTGGATGGCATCACCGACTCAATGGATATGCATTTGAGTAAACTCTGGGAGTTGGTGATGGACAGGAAGGCCTGGTGTGCTGCAGTCCATGGGGTCACAAAGAGTCAGACATGACTGAGTGAATTGACTGACTGACTGACTAATCATGGTGTATGAGCTTTTTATTGTGTTGCTGAATTTTGTTTGCAAAAATTTTGTTGAGCATTTTTGCATATATATTCATAAGTGATATTGGTCTGTAGTTTTACTTTTTTGTGTTGTGTTTCTCTGATTTTGGTATCAGGGTGATGGAGTCCATGTAGAGTGAGTTTGGAAGTGTTCCTTCCTCTGCAATTTTTTGAAAGAGTTTTAGAAGGATAGGCATTAGCTCTTCTCTAAATGTTTGATAGAATATTCCTGTGAATCCATCTGCTTCTCTGCTTTTGTTTTTTGGAAGATTTTTTTTTNGATCCTTGCTGAGTACAGTAATCATGGTTGTAGATTTTTCCCTTCAGTACTTTCAATATATCCTGTCATTTCCTTCTGGCTTGCAGTTTCTGCTGAAAGAACAGCTATTAACAATATGTGGCTTCCCTTTATGTTACTTGTTGCTTCTCCTTTGCTGCTTTTAATATTCTTACTTTGTGTTTAGTTTTTGTTAGTGTGATTAGTATGTGTATTGGCATGTTTCTCCTTGGGTTTGTCCTGTATGGGATTCTTAGTGCCTCTTGGACTTGATTGACTATTTCCTTTTCCACATTGGGTAAAATTTTAATTATAATCCCTTCAAAAAATTTCTCATACTATTTCTTTTACTCTTCTTATTCTGGCCTGTATAATTCTAATGTTGGCTCATTTGATATTGTCCCAGAGGACTCTCAGATTGTTCTCAGTTCTTTTCACTCTTTTTATTTTATTCTGCTCTTCAGAAGTTATTTCCACCATTTTATCTTCCAAGTCACTGATTTGTTCTTCTGCTTCAGATATTCTGCTATTGATTTCTTCTAGATTATTTTAAATTTCAGTAATTGTGCCGTTTGTCTCTGTAAGCTTATTTTTTTAATTCTTTTAGGTCTTGGTTAATTGATTCTTGTATTTTTTCCATTTTGTTTTCAAGGTTTCTGATCATTTTTATGCTCATTATTTGGAATTATTTTTCAGGTAGTTTGCCTATTTCCTCTTCATTTATTTGGACTTCTGTGTTTCTAGTTTTTTCCTTCACTTGTGTAGTATTTCTCTGCCTGTTCATTATTTTCCTTTTTTGAACATATTGTGTTTAAGGTCTCCTTTTCCCAGGCTTCAAAGAAAGTTGAATTATTTTCTCGAAGAAGGCTAAATTCTTTCTTCCTTTTGGTTCCTGCTCTTCTAAGCTTGGTCCAGTGGTTTGTGTAAGCTTTTATTTTTTAAATTATTTTATTTACTTTAATTGGAGACTAATTACAATATTGTGGTGGTTTTGCCATACATTGACATGAATCAGCCACAAGTGTACATGTGTCCCCCATCCTGCAAACCATTCCCATCTCCCTCCCCATCCCCTTCCTCTGGATTGTCCCAGTGCACCAGCTTTGAATACTTTGTTTCATGCATTACTCGGACCAATCATTTATTTTACATATGGTATTATACATGTTCCAATGCTATGCTCTGAAATCATCCCACCCTCGCCTTCTCCCACAAGGTCCAAAAGTCTGTTCATTATATCTGTGTCTCTTTTGCCATCTCGCATATTGGGTCATAATTACCATCTTCCTAAATTCCATATATATGCTTTAATATACTGTATTTGTTTTTTTCTTTCTGGCTTACTTCACTGTGTATAATAGGCACCCATTTCATTCACCTCATTAGAACGGATTCAAATGTGTTCTTTTTAATAGCTGAGCATTATTCCATTATGTATATGTACTACACCTTTCTTATCCTATCATCTACCAATGGGCATCTACATTGCTTCCATGTCCTATCTATTTTAAACAATACTGTGACGAACATTGGGGTGCATGTGTCTCTTTCAATTCTGGTTTCCTCAGTGTGTATGCCCAGCAGTGGGATTGCTGGGTTGCATGGCAGTTCTATTTCCAGTTTTTAAGGAATCTCCACACTGTTCTCCATAGTGGCTGTACTAGTTTGCACTCCCACCAACAGTATAAGAAGGTTCCCTTTTCTCCACAACCTCTCCAGCATTTACTGTTTGTAGACTTTTTGATAGCAGCCATTCTGACTGGCATAAAATGGTACCTCATTGTGGTTTTGATTTACATTTCTCTGATGGTGAGTGACATTGAGGATCTTTTCATGTATTTGTTAGCCATCTGTATGTCTTCTTTGGAGAAATGTCTGTTTAGTTCTTTGGCCCATTTTTTTGATTGGGTCGTTTATTTTTCTGGTATTGAGCTGGTTTGTATAGATTGAGATTTGTGCTGAGCTTTTCTTTTGTTGTTGTAGTTGTTTGTTTGCTTTTTCTCTAATGGACAAGGCTTTTTCCTTTTCCATGTTTGGGAAATTTTCAACTATAATCTCTTCAAAAATTTTCTCATACCCTTTCTTTTTCTCGTCTTCTTGGACAGCTATAATTCAAATGTTGGTATGTTTTATATTGTCCCAGAGGTCTCTGAGACTATCCTCAGTTCTTTTCAGTCTTTTTACTTTATTATGCTATTCAGAAGTTGTTTCCACCATTTTTTCTCCCAGCTCACTGATTCGTTCTGCTTCTTCACATATTCTGCTATTGATTCCTTCTAGAGTATTTTTAATTTGAAAAATTGTGTTGTTTGTCTCTGTATGTTTATTCTTTAATTCTATTAGGTCTTGGATAATTGATTCTTGCACTTTCTCCATTTTGTTTTCAAGGTTTTTGACCATCTTTACTATCATTATTCTGAATTCTTTTTCATGTAGTTTGCCTATTTCCTCTTCATTTATTTGGACTTCTGTGTTTCTAGTTTGTTCCTTCATTTGTGTAGCTTTCTTTTCCTTTTCATTACTTTTTTAGCTTATTGTGTTTGAGGTCTCCTTTTTCCAGGCTTCAGAGTTGAATTCTTTCTTCATTTTGGTTTCTGCCCTCCTAAGGTTGGTCCAGTGCTTTGTGTAAGCTTTGTATAGGGTGAGATTTGTGCAGAGGTTTTGTTTGTTTGTTTGTTTTTCTTCTGATGATCAAGGCTGAGTGAGATGGTAATTCTGTCAGTTGATCATTGGGTTTCTATTTTTGCTTTGTTTATTGTTTAGATGTGGCATCCTGCACAGGATGCTACTGGTGGTTGGGTGATGTGGGGTCTTGTATTCAAATGGTTTACTTTGTGTGAGTTCTCACTCTTTGATACTCCATATGGTTAGTTTTCTGGTAGTCTAGGGTGTTGGAGTCAGTGCCCCCACTCCAAAGGATCAGGGCTTGATTTTCAGTTTGCATGGTTCTATGTATTCTTTTCCATTGGTCAGGTACTCCTGTCCACCCTCAGATGGTGTTCTGCACGCACTTCTGTGCCTGATGATGTATTCCTGATGTATCTGTGGAGAGAAACGTACTCCATGTCCACCTACTCCTCCACCATCTTGCTCTCTCTTTGCCATACAAGATTTCTCTCTGATCTACAACATTAATCTGACCACATGAGTCAGATACTTATAACTTGAAGAATATATTTTAATACTTTAACTTAGCAGTTAATGTTCTTTACAGTCTGTTTTCTCCTGTTCCTCCTTGATGCACTTCAATGATAGGCAACTGGTGAATTCTCAGCCAGGATCAGGGTATTTCACATTATCAAGAGTTTGTACATTCATTTTTATCTGATCTGAATAATTTTCTACCCTCTCAATATAGTTCTGATTCTGATTATAATATCAGAAATTCTTCTATTTCATGACTGAATTCTCAAAAACAACAAAAACAAAACAAAACTGTTTCTGTGAATCTTTCTCCAACCACTCAGAAGGATAACATATTTATTTCATGTCACCATAACATCTTGTGTGTTTAATTCTTGCATTATTCAGCCTTTATGCTCATTGTACAGCGCACTGCTCAGATTACAGAAGACACAAAATAAATGCATATTGAAAACATAACAATTGAGATGAATAGTTTACTTCCTTGATTTGTTCTTACCCTCTGTGTATGTTGCGATTCCCTGGCATTTCAGCTGGTAAAGAATCCACCTGCAATGCAGGAGATCTTGATTCAATTCTTGGTTTGGGAAGATGTGCTAGAGAAAAGATAGGTTTCATTCCAGTATTCTTGAGCTTTTTTAATGGCTCAGCTACTAAAGAATCTGCTTGCAATATAGGAGACCTTGGTTTGATCCTTGGGTAGGGAAGATCCCCTGGAGAAGGTCAATCAGTTCAGTCGCTCAGTCATGTCCGACTCTTTGTGATACCTTGAATGGCAGCACGCCAGGCCTCCTTGTCCATCACCAACTCCCCAAGTTCACTCAGACTCATGACCATCGAGTCAGTGATGCCATCCAGCCATCTCATCCTCTATCATCCCCTTCTCCTCCTGCCCCCAATCCCTCCCAGCATCAAAGTCTTTTCCAATGAGTCAACTCTTCGGATGAGGTGGCCAAAGTACTGGAGCTTCAGCTTTAGCATCATTCCTTCCAAAGAAATCCCAGGGCTGATCTCCTTCAGAATGGACTGGTTGGATCTCCTTGCAGTCCAAGGGACTCTCAAGAGTCTTCTCCAACACCACAGTTCAAAAGCATCAATTCTTCAGTGCTCAGCTTTCTTCACAGTCCAATTCTCATCTCCATACATGATCACTGGAAAAACCATAGCCTTGACTAGATGGACTTTTGTTGGCAAAGTAATGTCTCTGCTTTTCAATATGCTATCTAGGTTGGTCATAACTTTTCTTCTAAGGAGCAAGCGTTTTTTAATTTCATGGCTGGAGAAGGTAAAGGGTACCCATTCCAGTATTCTGGCCTGGAGAACTCCATGGAATGTAAAGTCCATGGAGTGGCAAAGAGTAGGACGTGACAGAGCATTAAAATAAAATATTGGTGTGTTTCTGTATGTCATCAGTTCAGTTCAGTTAAGTTTCTCAGTCATGTCTGACTCTTTGTGATCCCATGGACTGTAGCCTGCCAGATTTCTCTGTCCGTCACCAACTCTTGGATCTTGTTCAAATTCATGTCCATTGGGTTGGTGATGCCATCCAACTATCTCATCTGTATATCGGAGGTTATTGATATTCTACCAAAATCTTGATTCCAGCTTGTCCTTCACTCAGTGTGACATGTCACATGATGCACTCTGCATATAAGTTAAACAAACAGGGCAACAATATACAGCCTAGAAGTATTCCTTTCCCAGTTTGTAACCAGTCCATTTTTCCAAGTCCAGTTCTAACTGTTGCTTTTTAACCTGCATACAGATTTCTCAGAAGGCAGGTAAGATGGTCTGGTATTCCTATCTCTTTAAGAATTTTCCACAGTTTGTTTTGATCCACAAAGTCAAAGTCTTTGGTGTAGTCAATAAGGCAGATGTAGATATTTTTCTGTAATTCTCTTGCTTCTTCTCTAATCTAAATGCTATTGGCAATTTGATTTCTGGTTCCTCTGCCTTTTAAAATCTAGCTTGTACATTTGGAATTTGACAGTTCATGTACTGTTGAAACCTGACTTGGAGAATTTTAAGTATTTATTTGCTAACGTGTGAGACGAGTGCAATTTTGCTTTAATTTGAACATTCTTTGGCATTGCCTTTCTTTGGGATTGGAATGAAAGCACCTTTTCCACTCCTGTGGTCACTGCTGAATTTTCCAAATTTGCTGGCATATTGAGTGCAGCACTTAAACAGAATCATCTTTTAGGATTTAAAATAGCTCAGCTGGAATTCCATCATTTCCACTAGCTTTGTTCATAGTGATGCTTCCTAAGACTCACTTGACTTCAGACTCCAGGATGTCTGGCTCTAGGTGAGTGATCACACCATCGTGGTTGTCTGGGTTTTAAAAATCTTTTTTGTATAGTTCTTCTGTGTATTCTTGCCACATTTCCTTAGTATCTTCTGCTCCTGTTATGTCAACTTTGTTTGTGTCCTTTATTGAGCCGATCTTTGCATGAAATGTTCCCTTGGTATCTCTAATTTTCTTGACGAGATCTCTAGTCTTTCCGATTCTATTCTTTCCTCTATTTCTTCACTTTGATCAGTGAAGAAGGCTTTCTTATTTCACCTTGATATTCTTATAACTCTGCATTCAGATAGGTATTTGTTTTTCTCCTTTGGTCTTTTATCAGGTATCTGTAAAGCTTCCTCAGACAACCATTTTGCCTTTTTGAATTTCTTTTCCTTGGGGGTGGTCTTGATCACTGCCTCCTGTATAATATCATGAACCTCTGTCCATAGTTCTTTAGGCACTCTATCAGATCTAAACTTTGAATCTATTTGTCACTTCCACTGTATAATCTTAAGAGCTTTGATTTAGGTCACACCTGAGTGGTCTATGAATGGTGTATTTCATGGACGATGCTATTTTAAAAAGCAATTTACAGCTGATGCCTTTATACTCCCATTGTTCAAATTCATTTAAATGGCAAAATACTTTCCAATCTGTGATGATGGTAAATATAAAATAAAACAAATGATACTGCAAATATTAAAAAAAATTCTGTAATTTTGACCCCTTTTAGATATACCACAAATTTTCATTTTCTATTATAAAATGATTTATATCTTGTAATATAATTGCCATTTTATTTCTTCCAAAAACAGCAGTTAATTCCTAAACGACTTCCTAAACCACATCTTTCTATCAAACAATAAATTATCATGTGCATTTTTAAAAAGCAGTTTCAAATGTGTAAAGGAAATAATTATGCTATAACATTAACTTAAGAATATATTCACATTTCACATTTGGCATGAGAGGCCTGTGTGTTAGTGTGTGTATGTGTGTGCATGCTCAGTCATGTTCAACTCCTTGCGACCCCATGGACTGTAGCCTACCAGACTCCCCTGTCCATGGGATTTTCCAGGCAAGAATACTGGAGCAGGTTGCTATTTCCTTCTCCAGGGGATCTTCCCAAACCAGGTATCAAATTTGCATCTCACATCTCCTGCACTGACAGGTGGGTTCTTTAATAGCTGAGCCACTAGGGAAGCCAGAGGCCTATCGTAAATTTAAAAATTTATCATGAGTTATGATCATGTAGTTACTGTCTCAATATAAAATAAATGAAGTACAAAAGAGATAAATATTTTTCTTTTTTACTATATCATTTACTATTGATGAAAAGATAAAGATATATTAAGAAGAAAAACTAATTTTGATGACTTAAATTTAAATATTAACATAAAAACTTACTTATTACATTTAATTAATTTCATGTAACTATAAAAGATATTGTAGAGAAAGCAAAGCATAATTTTAATAAAGTCATGAAAATAATCCACATGATGTTTTCATTAAGATATGTCACATAATCAATGCTAGTATGAATCACAAGTAGTTTTACATTGAAGGATTTGTATTTTCATTTTCTTATTAGTAAAGGGGATCTATTATCTTTATTGTATCTCTCAGTGGTAAGCATATTTCCTCAAATTGCATTTTGTTGGAAGTTGATTAATATCTACATCACAGAATGAAGTTCCCTATTTATAATATAAATTTAATAAGCAAAACTGCAAAATCACTATGTAATTTCAACATGACCAATGAAAATGGATAGAATTCAGGAGCGAAATATAATTTACATATGACATGAAAAGATTGATCAAAGTAGAATAGGGATTTATTGAAACACAGGTGAAGAAAAATTGTTTTGCAGAGGAAAATTTTCATTTTATAGTCATGAAAAACAATGACTTTGGTGACATTTCAAAGATTTGACACTAGTATTTCTGAATCAGTCTTCATTAGTCAAAATAACACAAGTGTGCTAAACTGAGATTTTTTTAGAAACATCCTTTAAAAATGTACATGAGATGTGGAGATCAAAAAGATTAAAATAGTAGTCAATAAATTTGTGAGGAATGAAAATGGAAATAAGTATAGAATTAAAAAAAATGAAAGGTGAATAATAAATTGTTTTTTATTTTCATTTCTGTGATTTTGAGCATTCCCCATAGGCACTCTCAATTTTCATGTAGCTGAAAATTAAAAAAGGAAATAATTTATCTCGGCATAATGCAGATTATTTGCCTTTTTTTTTTTCTTCTGTCTTTATTATAAAACTGTTATATTTGGGGAAGCTGTAAAGTATCAATTTCTGATAATCTTCAGGGAAAATTAAACTTTTCTTCTAGATGACATTTATTATTTTCCCTGTTTCTAAAGAGAGTTTTACATCTTTCCTTCATTATCAAAATTGCATATGGATTGATTTTCAATTGTTGTTGTTCATTCACTCAGGTGTATCTGATTCTTTGCAACCCCATGGACTGCAGCAGGCCAGTCTTCTCTGTGCTTCACTGTTTCCTGGAGTTTGCTCAAACTTTTGTCCATTGAGTTGATGATGCCATTCAATCATCTCAGCCTCTGTCACCATCTTCTCTTCTTGTCCACAATCTTTCCCAGCATCAGGGTGTTTTTCAATGAGTCGACTCTTACCATTAGGTGACCAAAATATTGGATATTCAGTTTCAGCATCAGTCCTTCCAATGAATATATATGATTGATTTCCTTCAGGACTGAGTGGTTTGATCTCCTTGATGTCTAAGGGATCCTCAAAAGGCTTCTCCAGTACCACAATAAGAAAACATCAAATTTTCAGTGCTCAGGCTTCTTTTTGTTCTAAATTTCACATTTATACATAACAACTGTAAAAAAAAAAATAGCTTTGATTATATGGACTTTGTTAGCAAAGAGATATCTCTGCCTTTCAATACACTGTCTAGGTTTGTCACAGCAATCTTGATTCCAGCTTGTGCTTCATGCAGCCCAGAATTTTGTGTGATGTTCTCTACATTTAAGTTAAATAAGCAGGGTGACAATATACAACTTTTATGTACTCCTTTCCCAATTTTGAACTATTTCTTTCTTCCATATCTGGTTATAACTGTTGCTTTTTGACCTACATACAAGTTTCTCAGGAGGCAGATAAGANGTCTAGGTTTGTCACAGCAATCTTGATTCCAGCTTGTGCTTCATGCAGCCCAGAATTTTGTGTGATGTTCTCTACATTTAAGTTAAATAAGCAGGGTGACAATATACAACTTTTATGTACTCCTTTCCCAATTTTGAACTATTTCTTTCTTCCATATCTGGTTATAACTGTTGCTTTTTGACCTACATACAAGTTTCTCAGGAGGCAGATAAGATGGTCTGGTATTCTCATCTCTTTAGGAATTTTCCAGTTTGTGCTGATTCACAGTCAAATGCTTTAGAATATATGATGCAGAAGTAGATGCTTTCTGGAATCCTCTTGCTTTTTATATGATTCAACAGATATTGAAATTTGATCTCTGGTACCTCTGCATTTTTGAAATACAGTTGTACATCTGAAATGTCTCGATTCAAGTACTGCTGAAAACTAGCTTGAAGGATTCTGAGCATTATCTTCAGTTCAGTTCAGTTCAGTTCAGTTCAGTACAGTCACTCAGTCGTGTCCAACTCTGCAACCCCATGAATCACAGCACGTCAGGCCTCCCTGTCCATCATCAACTCCCGGAGTTCACTCAGACTTACATCCATCGAGTCAGTGATACCATCCAGCCATCTCATTCTCTGTCGTCCCCTTCTCCTCCTGCCCCCAATCTCTCCCAGCATCAGAGTNCTCCCTCCCTACCTCCTTTGTCTTTTTTTTCGTCTTTTGTATTTTCCCTACCTGTTTTTGAAGACAATGTTCTGCTTTTCTGGATGCCTGAAGACCTCTGCCAGCATTCAGAAGTTGTTTTGTAGATTTTACTCAGCGTTGAAATGTTCTTTGGATGAATTTGTTGGGGGGAAAGTGGTCTCCCCGTCCTATTCCTCTGCCATCTTAGGACCCCCCCTCAATTTTCTTACAAAGAAGAAAACGTTTGAGAATTTTTTTAAATATCTTGTTATTTGGAAATCTGTCAATTCATATCTTCTTGGAATAAGCAACGTATTTTAAGTTTTGTAAATGTCTACTATTTTACATTCCATGTATTATCATACTTCAGTTATCCTTGATACACTTTCAAATATCAAACTTTTTCCTTGACACTATCTAATTTACAATCATATCTTGTTTTTAGCCATTGTGTTCTTCTTTCTTAAGGATTAAATATGAAAAAAGAAATGTTTGGATCATACTCTTGTAACTCCAATGTTGTTGGAGTCTGATTTTGAACAGCTTTAGAAGTCATATCTACATTCTGTTGCCAGTTTAAAGAATTCAATGTTTGAAATATGTTCTAAGATGTAACCAAAAGTGAAAAGTTTTATTATTGTTGTTTTCTTTTATTGTGCTAAATAATTTTTCATGATGCCATTTTTCATCGTAGTTTTTGTTTGTTTAATTAATACTTTTTTTGGGGGGGAAATGGTGGTTTTTCTCATCCTCCTAAATGAATCCTTTTTTTTTTTTTTTAAATGTCTCCTCCTGATCTTTATAAATAATGGTTATCTCTTGGGCTATGTTTGCTTATATTCTGTGTCTAATGCCACTGCCTGTGAAATACAAGAAAGCAATGGCTTTAAATAAATTTCCTACTGAATTTCAGAATCATATACTCAGTGGCCTACTCACCATCTTTGTTGAGTTTCTAACTTGTATTTGTTGTTGTTTTTCAGCCACTTAGTCGTGTCAAACACTTTGTGACCTCATACACAGCAGCACACCAGGTTTCCCTGCCCTTCACTAACACTGAGTAAGTGAGTGAAAGTCNTAAATAAATTTCCTACTGAATTTCAGAATCATATACTCAGTGGCCTACTCACCATCTTTGTTGAGTTTCTAACTTGTATTTGTTGTTGTTTTTCAGCCACTTAGTCGTGTCAAACACTTTGTGACCTCATACACAGCAGCACACCAGGTTTCCCTGCCCTTCACTAACACTGAGTAAGTGAGTGAAAGTCGCTCAGTCATGTCCAACTCTTTGCAACCCCTTGGACTGTAGCCTGCCAGGCTCCTCTGTCTATGGAATTCTCCAGGCAAGAATACTGGATTGGGTTGTCATTTCCTCCTCCAGGGGATCTTCCCAGCCCAGGGATCAGACTCAGCTCTCCAGTTTTATCTTCTTTTAGTTTTGTTTCCTTTTGTCCTTTACCTTACTAGGGTCTTTGGGAACTGTGTGTATGTGTAACAACATCTACCATATGTCTTCATTTTAGCTTAGGCTGGATTTGAAGAGCCAAAACAGGAAAACACTTAAGGAGTCCTGAGACCCTCACAAAAAAATAAATTAGAGCAGCTGTTTCTTTTAGCTTAGCTTTCCTGTTCTTTCTTTCTGATTATTTTTAAATATAATCTTTCCTTTTATCAACCTTCATCATTTCATACTGTAAGCAAGTAAAACTGCTGAAGGAAAATAACCTTATGAACCTGCTGAGTGTGAAGAGAAAAGGCCATAGTATAGCTTAATAGATTAGGAGGGAGACACCTAGCTCCAGGAGTTTACAGTTGATAAAAACTCAAGCTTTGTTGTACAGTAAGTATCATTATGTGTTACACAATTACTGAGTACTGATTGTTTACAGTGATACAAGCACCAGCAATCCTTCAAAACTGAGTATAAATATAACAAGAAACAAGGCAATATGGAAAAATTCAGAAATGTTCAAATGTTACTATTTCTTGGGTGAAACTCTACCAATCAATAGTTGGGTTCTCCAAGAAATGTGAGAACAAAAGAACCTTAGAAAGCAACAATTAAAAAAAAAAAAGAAAGCTATGGAAAATGCATTGCAGCCCTTCATTATATAGTTCACAAATTTGAGAAAAGAAATCTAGGCTGTTAATTCATAATTCTGGAAAATATTTTTCCATACAGTGAATCTATAACAGCAACTGTTACACAATCTCTCTCCCTTGCTCTCCCTGAATAGTCTTGATGTCACCATTTGCTGCCAGTTGCTTCACAAGCTACTCTTAACCCACCCCTGGAACTATGTATAAAAGCATTTAATGTGTGTTAATGAAATGAGCATTTACACAAAATTCATGTCCATTGAGTCATCTATCTCATCTTCTGTTGCTCTCTTCTTCTCTTACCTTCAATCTTTCCCACCATCAAGGTCTCTATATTTTATATAGTATATTATTTTGTCCATATTTCCCAAATATATTTCCAGATTTTTAATCATTTATTTAGATGTTTGAAACCAGAATTCTAGATCTTGGTGCAGTCAGTCCTCCTTTTAATCACACCTGATACCTAAATCAAATCCCTTATGATGACAGAGTGGAAGTGACAAACAGATTCAAAAATTAGATCTGATATATACACAGAGCACTTGAAAAACTGTGGATAGAGGTTCATGACATTGTACAGGAGGCAGTGATCAAGACCATCCCCAATAAAAAGAAGTGCAAAGATGCAAAAGGTTGTCTGAGGAGGCCTTACAAATACCCGAGAAAAGAGAAGCTAAAGGCAAAGGAGAAAAGGAAAGATATACCCATTTGAATGCAGAGTTCCAAAGAATAGCAAGAAGAAAAATAAAGTCTTCCTCAGTAAGCAGTGCAAAGAAATAGAGAAAAACAAAAGAATGGGAATGACTAGAGAGCTCTTCAAGAAAATTGAAGATACCAAGGGAATATTTCATGCGACGATGGACACAATAAAGGACAGAAATAGTATGGACCCAACAGAAACAGAAGACATTAAGAAGAGGTGGCAAGAATACACAGAGGAACTATACAAAAAAGATCTTCATGACCCAGATAATCATGATGGCATGATAACTCACCCAGAGCCAGACATCCAGGAATGTGAAGTCAAGTGAGCTTTAGAAAGCATCATTATGAACAAGACTAGTGGAGGTGATGAAATTCCAGCTGAGCTATTTCAAATGCTAAAATATGATGCTATAAAAGTGCTGGTCTCAATATGCCAGCAAATTTGGAAAACTCAGCAGTAGCCACAGTACTGGAAAAGGTCAGTTTTCATTCCAATCCCAAAGAAGGGCATTGTCAAAGAATGTTTAAACTGCCACTCAGTTGTACTCATCTCACATGCTAGGAAAGTAATGCTCAAAATTTTCAAGCCAGGCTTCAACAGTATGAGAACTGTGAACTTCCAGATGTTCAAGTTGGATTTAGAAAAGGCAGAGGAACCAGAGATCAAATTGCCAACATCTGCTGGATCATTGAAAAAGCAGGAGAGTTTCAGAAAAACATCTATTTCCTTTCTATTGCCTATGCCAAAGCCTTTGACTTTGTGGATCACAGCAAACTGTAGAAAATTCTTTAAGAGATGGGAATACCAGATAACCTTACCCGCCTCCTGAGAAATCTGTATGTAGGTTAAGAAGCGACAGTTAGAACTGGATGTGGAAAAACAGACTGGTTCCAAATTGGGAAAGGAGTTCTTCAAGGCTGTATATCGTCACCCTGCTTATTAAACGTACATGCAGAGTTCAGTTCAGTCCAGTCACTCAGTTGTGTCCAACATACTCAAACTCATGTCCATTGAGTTGGTGATGCCATCCAGCCATCTCATCCTCTGTTGTCCCCTTCTTCTCCTACCTTCAATCTTTCCTAGCATCAGGGTCTTTTCAAATGAGTCAGTTCTTTGAATCAGGTGGCCAATATATTGGAGTTTCAGCTTCAGCATCACTCCTTCCAATGAATATTCAGGAATGATTTCCTTTACGATTGACTGGTTTGATCTCCTTGTAGTCCCAGGGACTCTCAAGAGTCTTCTCCAACACTGTAGTTCAAAAGCATCAGTTCTTGGGTGCTCAGCTTTCCTTATGTTCCAACTCTCACATTCAAACATGATGACTAGAAAAGACATAGTTTTGAGTATATGGACTATTGTTGGCAAAGTGATGTCTCTACTTTTTAATTTGCAGTCTAGTTTTGTCATAACTTTTCTTCCAAGGAGCAAATGTCTTTTAATTTCATGGCTGCAGTCACTGTCCTCACTGATTTTTGGAGCCCAAGTAAATAAAATATGCCTCTGTTTCCATTTTCCCCCCATCTATTTTCTATGCAATGGCACCTCACTCTAGTACTCTTGCCTGGAAAATCCCATGGACTTAGGAGCCTGGTAGGCTGCAGTCCTTGGGGTCGCTGAGAGTTAGACATGACTCAGTGACTTCACTTTCACTTTTCACTTTCATGCATTGGAGAAGGAAATGGCAACTCACTCCAGTGTTCTTGCCTGGAGAATCCCAGGGACCGCGGAGCCTGGTGGGCTGCCATCTATGGGGTCACACAGAGTCAGACACGATTGAAGTGACTGAGCAGCAGCATTTTCCATGCAGTGTTGGGACTGGATGTCAGGATGTTAGCCTTTTGAATCTTTAATTTTAGACCAGCTTTTTCACTCTACTCTTTCATCCTCATCAAGAGGCTATTTTTATGGTTCATACATTCAAAGGCTTTAGTGTAGTCAATGAAACCGAAGTAGATGTGCTATTTGGAATTACCTTGCTTTCTGTATGATCCAATGATTGCTGGCAATTTGATTTCTAGTTCCTCTACCTTTTCTAAATCCAGCTTGTATATCTGAAAGTTCTTGGTTCTTGTACTGCAGAGCTTATCTTGAAGAATTTTTGAGCATTATCTTTCTAGCATGTGAAATAAGCACAATTTTGCTATAGTTTTAACATTCTTTTGCTTTGCCTTTCTTTTGGATTGGAATAAAAACTGACTTTTTCCAGTCCCATGGCCCTTGATGAGTTTTCTAAATTAGCTGGCATACTGAGTGTAGCCCTTTAACAGCATTATCTTTTAGAATGTGAAATAGCTCAGCCAGAATTCCATCAGCTCCACTAGCTTTGATTACTGTAATGCTTCCTAAGGTCCACTTAATTTTTCTGTGTATTCTTGCCAGCTCTTCTTAGTATTTTCTTCTTCTGTTAGGTCCTTGTCATTTCTGTCCTTTATTGTGCCCAAGGAGATCCAACCAGTCCATTCTAAAGGAGATTAGTGCTGGGTATTCTTTGGAAGGAATGATGCTAAAGCTGAAACTCCAGTACTTTGGCCACCTCGTGCGGAGAGTTGACTCATTGGAAAAGACTCTGATGCTGGGAGGGATTGGGGGCAGGAGGAGAAGGGGATGGCAGAGGATGAGATGGCTAGATGGCATCACTGACGCGATGGACGTGAGTTTGGGTGAACTCCAGGAATTGGTGATGGACAGGGAGGCCTGGCGTGCTGTGATTCATGGGGTCGCAAAGAGTCCGACATGACTGAGCAACTGAACTGAACTGAGCTTGCATAAAATGTGCCCTTGCTATCGCTAATCTTCGCAAAGAGATCTCTAGTCTTTCACATTCTATTGTTTCTTTTTATTTCTTTGTAGTGTTCAGGTGAGAAAGCCTTCTTATATCGCCTTGCTATTTTCTGGAACTCTGCATTCATTTGGGCATATTTTTTCCCTTTCTCTTTCACTTCTCTTCTTTTCTCAGCTATTTATAAGATCTCTTTAGACAACCATTTAATCTTCTTGCATTTCTTTTTCTTTAGGATGGTTTTGATTATCACATCCTATAGAAAATTAAGAACCTCTGCCATAGTTCTTCAGGCACTCTGCCTATTAGATCTAACCCCTGTAATTTGTCACTTCCACTGTATAATCATAAAGTATTTTATTTAGGTCATGTCTGAGAGGCCTAGTGGTTTTCCCTACTTTCTTCAGTTTAAGTCTGAATTTTACACTGAAGAGTTCATGATCTAAGCCACAGTCACTTCCATGCCTTGTTTCTGCTAGCTGTATAGAGCTTTTCCATCTTCAGCTGCCAAGGATGTAATCAATCTGATTTCGATGTTGACCATCTGGTGATGTCCATGTGTAGAACTGTCTCTTGTGTTGTTGGAAGTGTGTGTTTGCTACGACCATGTATTCTCTTGTTTGTACTCCAAGGCCAAACTTGCCTGTTACTCCAAATATCTAACTTCTTATTTTCGCACTTCTATCCCCTATGATAAAAAGGACATCTTTTTTTCGGTGTTAGTTCTAGAAAGTCTTAGAAGTCTTCATAGAACAGTTTAATTTCAACTTCTTCGGCATTAGTGGTTGGGGCATAGACTTGGATAACTGTTATGTTGAATAGGTTTGCCTTCAAAAGGAACTGTGTTCATTCTTTTCAAGATTGCACCCAAGTACTGTATTTTGGACTTTTTTTTGTTGGTTATGAGGTATACTCCAATTTTTCTAAAAGATTCTTGCCCACAGCAGTAGATATAATGGTCATCTGAAGTAAATTAGCCCATTCTCATCCGTTTTAGTTAAATGATTTCTAAGATATCGATGTTTACTCTTGCCATCTGCTGCTTGACCACATCCAGTTTACCTTGATTCATGGACCTGACATTTCAGGATCATATGCAATAGTGTTCTTTGCAGCATCAAAGAACACTTTATTTTTACCATCATATACATCCACAGCTGGATGTCATTTCCACTTTGGCCCAGTCTCTTCATTGTTTCTGGAGCTATTTCTCCCCTCTGCCCCAGTAGCATATTAGACATCTCTGGACTCGGGGGCTTATCTTCCAGTATTATAATTTTTTTGCCTTTTCATACCATTGATGAGGTTCTCAAGGCAAGAGTACTGAAGTGGTTTGCCATTCCCTTCTTGCTTCTGACAAAATGGCAAACACTTTGTCAGCACTCTCCACTGTGACCTGTCTATCTTAGCTGTGTTTAAGTTAGGAATTTCCAAAAGGGAATTTTCAATTTGACAAGATAATAAATAGTTCTTGAACTGGTATACCATTGAGAAGGTTTTTATGGTTTCTGATAAGTTTATTATAAAGTTTTATATGCAAAAAATTTTTCTTTAAATAAACTGATGAAGACTTCCCTATAAGATAGAGAGCCATTAAGGATAACACAGGCAAGTAATATACTGTGGGACTAAGTTATCCTAGAAATGGGTCCTTGGATAGGTCAAAGGAGTCTTGTAAGATCTTGGAAAGGACCCATATATAGTCAAAATATTTGGAAGGACTTTCGTCAGTATATAACAAAAACTTACGATGTGCGTCATTTGATCTTATGAATACCTTTCGGAAATACACAAGAAGGCAAGGAAATAAATATAACCATATACAAACTGCAATATTTGTGAAGTGAAAGTTTCTTGGTCTTGCCCGACTCTTTGTGGTCCTGTGGACTGTACAGTCCATGGAATTCTACAGGCCAGAATACTGGAGTGGGTAGCCATTCCCTTCTCCAGGGGATCTTCCCAACACAGTGATCAAACCCAGGTCTCCTACATTGCAGGCAGATTCTTTATCAGCTGAGCCATAAAGGAAGCTCAAGAAAATAGTGTGGGTAGCCTATCCCTTCTCCAGCAGATCTTCTTGACCCAGGAATAGAACCAGGGTCTCCTGCATCACAGGCAGATTCTTTACCAACTGAGCTCTCAGGGAATGTTTGTAATAGGGATAAAATATAGGTTTTAACTATCTGTCAGCTGAGGAATTTTTATCATAATAATCCTAAACTAGGGATCAATCTGAAATATTTATCAAACACAAGGTTTTATATATTCCAAAAAATAAAACTAATGATGATATATTTCCAGTGGGAGGATAATGTACAATATTTAGTGTGGTCTCTTCCAATTATTACATTTGTTCATGTGTACTTCAAACCCATTGCTAAATATCTGAAAAGGGTGCTTCACTATCAACACTGCTTGTTTCTGGATGCTGGGATAGAATATAAGGGGAGATAAGCCCTTACTTATACACAACATAGATTTTATTTTTTAAAAATCTGCATTATTTTGAAACAAAATAAAAGCTATAGTATTTTCCTGTATCTTATCTTGTACTCAATTTTTTCTAAATGATGGAGACTATAGTTTTTCCTTTTGTGTTTAGCATCCACAGAATAATTAGCATATCATTGAGAAAGTAAAGAATTCCAAATCAATGTTCTTTAAACTGTATAGCAATATTGACAATATTCTTTAAACTGTTTAGCAATGATGACCTTGCTATGCTGTATGACATATGCATGCTGTATGATGTATGACATTTTATAGTGATACTATTTTATCACCATTTACTCACTGTTCTTTTATTAAACAATAGACAGCTATGGGACTATTTGTTTTTGCAGGGTTCAACAATTATAGTACTCTATATAGTTAATTCTTTTTATAATTCTTAAAACTTCTATCTCTTCAATAAGTTGTAATTATGTCTTGCAGTGCATAAAGTTTTATATTTTATTGATTAATAAATTTTATTATTAATAAATTAATGAATTTCACAAATATTTTTTATTTTTAATAAATTTATTTAATTGGAGGTTAATTACTTTACATTATTGTATTGGTTTTGCCATACATCAACATGTATCCACCACAGGTATACACGTGTTCCCCATCCTGAACCCCTCTCCCTCCTCCCTCCCTGTATCATCCCTCTGGGTTGTCCCAGTGCACCTGCCCCAAGCATCCAGTATCATGCATTGAACCTGGGCTGGTGACTCATTTCACATATGATATTATACAAATTTCAATGTCATTCTCCCAAATCATCCCACCCTCTCCCTCTCCCACAGAGTCCAAAAGACTGTTCTATTAATTATTAACTAACAAAATTGACATACCTTTATTTATATGTGACTATATAACTGATAGGCAATTAAAAAGCATAATTAATAACTGTGCTTCCATAACAATATGTAAAATCAATGTCATTACTTTATAGCCATACCGCTTAAGGTACCAAGTGGAGTTTAAATATAGCACCTATTTGTACTTTTTAAAATATAAATTGCATAATTATTTGTATAATTAATGATAGTATTAAATGTCATCACCTTATAGATAAATAGCATTTGTCCTGTTGCAGTATGGACTTTCAACATGTGTAATAGAATTTTTTTCATTTTATCATAACATAAAAGGAATGAAATTAAAAAATGTGCTAACATACAATAAACCTTAAGAACAGACCTATGTATTATAATCCTGGGATGATTGCTAATAATTCTTCAGTTTGTAAATAGCTATTTTTACTTCAAATTTACAGAATTTGGGAACAATACATTCTGCTAGTTTGAGGAAAACTTTGTCTTATATTCAGAAGGTGTTCCGTGTACCATTATTTGTACCTTTGAAGTTAATTTTCAGAGAGAAATAGAACCAGAGATAAACAGAAGTCATACGTACATACCTATCCATTTAAGTTAGAGAATGCTGTTATTATTAACAAACTCAAAATTATAGTGGTTTAACATACTAAAAATGTATTTCTCCCTCAAGCCAGTTCTTAGATGAATTGTATATCCCTCATCTATCTTGAATCTATACCATCTGGAACCAATGCCGTTCAAGTTTTCAGTTATGAAAGAGACAAGGCAGGGGAAAATAAAGTATTAATGGCCTCTGACGAGAAGTTAGAATGTATCATTAGGGTCTTGGATGATTAACCAATACTAGTCATATGATCTCAATCTCATTCCAAGAATGTCTAATAAATAGAGGAAAGCACAAGTATTTGTTTAGCTTTAATTATGTTTGCCATACCATGGAGCTAAATCAGGGAGGGTGTGATAAAGAACATTAATATATAAACTACAAGAAAAGGCTGCCAAATATTTGCGTACATTACTGGCGGCAGAAGCAGAACATGGACAACTCCCTTTGTAGGTAGAAACTATAATTCTGTGGGCCAGATAGACAGTCAAGTAAATGCAGTAAAGGTGGGATGTAGAAAAACAAGACTATAGAATCTCCGTTCCCATTTTCATTGCTCATCTAGCTTTTTGTGTTTCTGTGACTCCATCTGGAATCACAAAGGAAAGCTTTCTCTTTCCTTTTGCCTGAAAAAAATGTATATTTTAATTATTATTAGTATATTTGATAAATATATCAATTTTGCTTTATTTTGAAAATATTTTAATATTAACTTTAGTTTTGCAACTTTTTATTGGGTAGAGAATTCTATGGTATAAATTTTCATTTCAAATCTTTAAGTAGTTATTTAAATAAGTCATTATATCATCGTCTAGATTTCCTGGATCATTTGAAATGTTGGTTTCAAGTCTTATTATTATTCATTTGAAGATGATGCATGCTTTCTTTCTGATTGCTTTTAGATTTTTTGCTTTTAGCAGTTTTACTATAGTATGCCAAAGTGCAGCATTGCTTTCTTCCCTCCTTTTCTCCCTCACTTCCTTCCTTCCTTCCTTTTTTTTTTTTTAA
>SJYA01001765.1:0-113690 GCA_006410615.1 Neotragus moschatus | reverse complement strand
TTTTTTTTAATTTTATTACTTGTGTTATGTGGAATTGCAAGGCTCCTTAAGTCTGCATGTTGATATCTATCATCATGAAAAATTCTCAGCAATCATCTTCTGAAACACTACTTTTGTGTCATTTCTCACTTCTCCTTTAAGAATTCAAATTACATATACATACCCCTAATACAATTTTCTCTATTTTAAATTTTCTTTTATTTCCTTTAGTCTACATATTTTCTATAAAAATGTATTTAGATTAACTATTTCTCTTTTTTTCAATGTATAAGCTGCTGTTAAACCCAAAATTGGGTTATCACATTTGGCTTTTGTATATTTTAGTCTTAGAATATCCATTTCATGCTTCATGTATAATATCATATAAGAAACGAATTGCCAGTCTAGGTTCGATGCAGGATACAGGATGCTTGGGGCTGGTGCACTGGGATGACCCAGAGAAATGATATTGGGAGGGAGTGGGAGGTGGGTTCAGGATTGGGAACACGTGTACAACCGTGGCAGATTCATGTTGATGTATGGCGAAAATAATACACTATTGTAAAGTAAAATAAAAAAAGATTATTCTCTTATAGAAATCTTCACCTTTTGAATTTATTATCTTTATCTTTTATTCTTATTTTATTGATTATCTTAATTTATTCTTTAAATTCATCCTGATGCTAGCTAAGTGCTTGATTTTCAAGCATTTAATTGTATTTCTTCATATTGCTAGTAATTTTTTTTAACTATGTAAAACTCAAAATCTTAGAAGACTTTGATTTCCTAATCCTCCATGAAGGATTCTTTTTTTTTTCCCACCTATGTAGTTGAAGGGCAGACAATCACTTTNAGAAATCTTCACCTTTTGAATTTATTATCTTTATCTTTTATTCTTATTTTATTGATTATCTTAATTTATTCTTTAAATTCATCCTGATGCTAGCTAAGTGCTTGATTTTCAAGCATTTAATTGTATCTCTTCATATTGCTAGTAATTTTTTTTAACTATGTAAAACTCAAAATCTTAGAAGACTTTGATTTCCTAATCCTCCATGAAGGATTCTTTTTTTTTTCCCACCTATGTAGTTGAAGGGCAGACAATCACTTTGATTCAATCAGAGTCTGCACTAATTAGTATTTTCACAATTCTGATATCAGTTTGCCATTTCTCCCAGGGTTCAGCTCTTGTTTATGTTTGTAAGTGAGAGCCTGGTCAGAACTTTTATCTGGTCTTCTCAGCATGTGAAAAACAAGCAGAACCTTTGAGCTTAGATTTTCTGCCTTCTGTGCTAAAAAGAATATGGAAGATGTATAGAGGAAAATAGGCATTGTTGATTTATTCTGGCCCACTTTCTCACTCATTTCTCACCAAGACTTTGATATTCATATTATCTATTTACCTCTGTCTCTCTATCTATCCCTCTGTCTGTCATCTCACTATGTATCCATCTGTCATCTTCTTATCATTTTGGCTCTGTGCAGCTCCCAAAAATTTACCTTGTTTCTCTGCAAGGATTGGTCTCTGACACGTCACTTAATTCTTCATATTTTTGCCCCTTACACACAATAAACAAATGTACTAAGGAAAAAGAAATACACACACACACAGACACACACACAACTCCCAGAAGAATGTTGTTTGCTCATGTCCCTCAGTTCACTCCTCTCTGTAGTTGTTGTTTTTTCTTTTTTGAACAACAGTTACCTCAACAACTTACTTTTTATTTTCAAAAAATCTGTTTTTAAATTCTCCCTGCTTACTTTTTAATGAATTTTCAAATTTATAATTGTTTAAATTGTACAAAAAAATTGATAACATAGTACAGATTTCCCCATATACCTAATATTCAAATTTCTCCTATTGTTTTTCCAGTTTATTGAGATATAATTGACATTATGTAAATATAAAGTGTACAGCAGGTTGATATGATACATTTATATATTACTTGAATCACTGCAGATGGTGACTGCAGCCATGAAATTAAAAGATGCTTACTCCTTGGAAGAAAAGTTATGACCCACCTAGATAGCATATTGAAAAGCAGAGATATTACTTTGCTGACTAAAGTCCGTCTAGTCAAGGCTATGGTTTTTTCCTGAGGTCATGTATGGATGTGAGAGTTGGACTGTGAAGAAGGCTGAGCACCGAAGAACTGATGCTTTTGAACTGTGGTGTTGGAGAAGACCATTGAAAGTCCCTCGGACTGCAAGCAGATCCAACCATTCCATTCTGAAGGAGATCAACCCTGGGATTTCTTTGGAAGGAATGATGCTAAAGCTGAAACACCAGTACTTTGGCCACCTCATGCGAAGAGTTGACTCATTGGAAAAGACCTTGATGCTGGGAGGGATTAGGGGCAGGAGGAGAAGGGGATGACAGAGGATGAGATGGCTGGATGGCATCACTAACTCAATGGACGTGAGTCTGAGTGAACTCCAGGAGTTGGTGATAGACAGGGATGCCTGGCGCGCTGTGATTCATGGGGTCGCAAAGAGTCGGACACTGAGAAACTGAACTGAACTGAACTGATGATTAGTTTAGATAACACATTCCTCACATCAGATAAATACAATTTGTTTCTTATGGTCAGAACATTTACTATCTACTCTCTTAACAACTATCTACCATCAACTATCTACTCTCTTTCCCAACACTTGTTATCTCTTGTCTTTATAATAATAGTCACTCTTAGAAGTATGAGGTGATACCTCATGGGTTTGAATGTATTTCCCTATCAATTCATGGTTTTGAGTATTTTTCCATGTACTTGTTTGCTATTTGGATGTCATTTTCGAAAAATGTCTATTAATTACTCTGTTTTAATTGGATGTTCTTTTTTGTTATTTAGTTGTATGAGTTCTTTGTATGTTTTGGATATTAGTCTTATAAGATAAATGGCTTGCAAATGTTTTCTCCTACTCTCTATGTTATCTTTAAATGTTTTTATTGCTTCTTTTGATGTACAAAAGATTGTTAGCTTGATGCAATCCCACTATTTTCACTTGCTTTTCTTGCTTGTGCTTTTGTTGTTATATACAAAAGAGAAGATCATTGCTAAGAACAATGTCAGTGAGCATTTCCCCAATGTTTCCTTTTAGAAGCTTAACAGTTACATATCATTTTCACTTATTATTAATACCCTAAATTATTATGTGCAGTCATCTTTTGTCCTCAGGCTCATCTTGACTATGGAATTTCCTGAGCAGCTTTTAAATTTCTGCAAACATATTTTTGTACTTTGTCAAGCTTTTATAACTGTTCTTGGTGAAGTGAAGTGAAGAAGAGAAGTCTCTCAGTTGTGCTGGACTCTTGGTGACCCCGTGGACTGTAGCCCACCAGGCTCCTTGGTCCATAGGATTTTCCAGACATGAATGGGTTGTCATTTCCTTCTCCAGGGGATCTTCCCAACCCAGAGATCGAACCTGGGTCTCCCGCATTGTAGGCAGACACTTTACCATCCAAACTACCAGGGAAACCCCCTCATTGTTCTTGGTAGCAGTAATTATCTGCTTAATGATAATTTATCATATACAGGATTATACACATATTAAAGCATTGATTTTCAAGATTGTTTTTAGAAAATATAGTAAGAAATAACTCATATAGCATAATAACACTTATCATGTGTTGTGGGCTGTGCTTAGCTGCTCAGATGTGTCTCTTTGGGACCCCATGGACTACAGCCCATCAAGCTCTTCTGTCCATGGGGAATCTCCAGGCAAGAATACTGGAGTGAGTTGCCCTCCTCCGGGGGATCTTCCCAACCCAGAGATTGAACCCAGGTCTCCCACTTTGCAGGCAAACACTTTACTATCTGAGCCACTGGAGAAATGCAAGAATTCTCCAGGGGACCTTCAAGACCAAGGAATCAAACCAGGGTCTCCTGCATTGCAGGTGGATTCTTTACCAGCTGAGCTACCAGGGAAGCCTCTATCATGTGTTAGATAATATAAACTTTTTTTTATTTTTATACACTTAAAGCTCAAAGATAAACCATGAGTGTTTTTCCAATTATCATCACATTTTATAGTGGAAAGCAGGGTTCAGATTTTGCAACTAATAAAAGGTAGAACCTGGGTCAGAATCTAGGAATCATGTCTCTAGAATCAGACTGGTATAACTGATGAAAATCTTTCATGAGTAACTCCATAATACATATGAAAATTTAAATGCTCAGGTATTCCCTGGGCAAGAATACTGGAGTGGGTCACCATGCTCTCCTCCAGAAGATTGTCCCAACCCAGAAATTAAACTCATGTCTGCCTGCATCCCCTGCATTGCAGGTGGATTCTTTATCCACTGAACCACCTGGGAAGCCCACATACTAGTATAATTAATAATTAATACTAATATACATAATAGTCAATACACTATGATATTTATTACACTCAGACATTCCCTATACATTTTTGCTTTCTAATATGGATATAAATATCATTTGTTATTATTGTTCAGTCACTCAGTTGCGCCTCACTCCATGGACTGCAGCACCCCAGGCCTCCCTGTCCTTCACCATCTCTCAGAGCTTGCCCAAACTCATGTTCATTAAGTCAGTGATGCCATCTCTCCATCTCATTTTCTGAGACTGTGGCAACATAATTATCATAGGTTGAGGATTTTTAAAAATCTTTTTTATGGAAGATAATTGCTTTACAATTTTGTGTTGGTTTCTGCCATATAACAATACGAATCAGCCAGAAGTATACATTTCTCCTCCCCTTTTTGAAACTCTCTCCCTCCCCACACCACATCTCAATGCTCTACATTGTCACAGAGTACCTGGTTGAGCTCCTTGTGTTATATAGCAGTTTCCCATTAACTATCTATTTTCCACATGGCAATGTATATGTTTCAATGCTACTGTCTCAATTTGTCCCACCTTCTCTTTCCCACTGCTGTATCTATAAGTCTGATTCCTATGTCTGCATTTCTATTTCTGCCCTACAAATAGTTTTATTAGTACCATTGCCTAGATTCCATAAACATATGTGTTAATATATAATATTTAGTTTTCATTCTTTTTTGGACTAAGCTATATTCTGATATATATATATTTCTTTATCCAGTCATTTATCAGTGGACATCTCTAAAGCTTCCATGTCCTGACTGTTGTAAATAATGCTGCAATGAACACTAGGGTATATGTGCAAGATCCTCTTTGACCCATTTCCTAGCAGAATGGAAGTAAGAACAAAAGTAAACAAGTGGGATTTAATTAAACTTAAAAGTTTTTTCACAAGGGAAACAATAAATAAGATTAAACAACAGCCCATCAGAATGGGAGAAAATTATTACAAGTGAAACTACTGATAAAGGATTAATCTCCAAAATATATAAGCAACTCATAAAACGAGAGGAAGCCCTAAACAGACTTTTCTCCAAAATAAACATACAGATGGCCAACAAACACATGAAAATATATTCAGCATTGCTCATTATTAGAGAAGTCCAAATCAAAACTACAGTGAGGTATCATCTCACATTGGCCAGAATGGCCATCATAAAAAACTCTATAAACAATGAAGGCTGGAAAAGGTAAGGAGAAAATAAACACTCTTGCAACTGTAGGTAGGAATGTAACTTGGTACTGTCATTGTGGAGAACACTATGGATTCCTTAAAAAGCTAGAAACAAAACTGCCACATGACCCAGCATTCACACTATAGGCATATACCCTGAGGGTATTTTAGGCTTCGATTCAGTTCAGTTCAGTCGCTCAGTCATGTCTGGCTCTTTGTGACCCCATGAATTGCAGCAGGCCAAGCCTCCCTGTCCATCACCAGCTCCCGGAGTCTACCCAAACTCATGTCTATCGAGTCGGTGATGCCATCCAGCCATCTCTTCCTCTGTCGTCCCCTTCTCCTTCTGCCCCTAATCCCTTTTGGCATCAGAGTCTTTTCCAATGAGTCAACTCTTCACATGAGGTAGCCAAAGTATTGGAGTTTCAGCTTCAACATCAGTCCTTCCAATGAACACCCATGACTGATCTCATTTAGGATGGACTGATTGGATCTCCTTGCAGTCCATGGGACTCTCAAGAGTCTTCTCCAACACCACAGTTCAAAAGCATCAATTCTTCAGTGCTCAACTTTCTTCACAGTCCAACTCTCACATCCATACATGATGACTAGAAAAACCATAGCCTTAACTAGATGGACCTTTGTTGAGAAAGTAATGTCTCTGCTCTTTAATATGCTATCTGCTGCTGCTGCTGCTAAGTCACTTCAGTCGTGTCCGACTCTGTGTGACCCCATAGATGGCAGCCCACCAGGCTCCCCTATCCTTGGGATTCCCCAGGCAAGAATGCTGGAGTGGGTTGCCATTTCCTTCTCCAATGCATGAAGGTGAAAAGTGAAAGTGAAGTTGCTCAGTCGTGCCTGACTCTTAGCAACCCCATGGACTGCAGCCTACCAGGCTCCACCGTCCATGGGATTTTCCAGGCACTGGAGTGGGTTGCCATTGCCTTCTCCAAATATGCTATCTAGTTTGGTCATAACTTTCCTTCCAAGGAGTAAGCGTCTTTTAATTTCATGGCTGCAGTCACCATCTGCAGTGATTTTGGAGCCCCCCCACCAAAAAATGTCAGCCACTGTTTCCCCATCTATTTGCCATGAAGTGATGGGACCAGATGCCATCATCTTTGTTTTCTGAATGTTGAGCTTTAAGCCAACTTTTTCACTCTCCTCTTTCACTTTCATCAAGAGGCTTTTTAGTTCCTTTTCACTTTCTGCCATAAGGGTGGTGTTATCTGCATTCTGTCGTTATTGATATTTCTCCCAGCAATCTTGATTCCAGCTTGTGCTTCTTCCAGCCCAGCGTTTCTCATGATGTACTCTACATATCAGTTAAATAAGCAAGGTAACAGTATACAACCTTGACGTACTCCTTTAGGTTTAGTAAAGTGCATAACTCAAAACTGTAAGAGGAATGTTACAGACAGCTTAGTCAGTTCCAAAGTGGATTGCTAAAGAAAGTGAAAAAGACTTGCATTAAAAAAATATTTTAAACACTATTTGATTTCAAATTTTTTAAAAGAATAAATTTCATTATTAAACTTAGAAATTAAGCTATTCAATGCTGGTAGACTGATATAATTATAAGGCTATAGCCATTTTAAAAATAGAATTCATGGTAGATGTATGTTCTATCCAGTTATGTGCTTCAGAAAGGATAAATAACCATGCTGCATGGATGTTATAAAACCCGCATGCACTGACTATCTAGAGCTAATCGTGCACTTCTTCCCAAATCATATGATATTGATAGCAGCTTAAAATCCACTATGGTGGAAGCATTTACACAATAATTAGGAAATTCTAGAAGCCATAGCACTTCAGTTTGCTCCTTGAAAAGTTTGTTAAACATTTACCTACTCACAACTGACTATAACTGTGATGGAGTTTAGAATTTGGAATCATTCTTCATAGCTTTGTTTTCAAGTTCTTCCACTGAGAAGCTGGGTTACCTTTGCCACTTTACCTAACACCTCAAGGTCTACTTTTCCTTAAAAGGAAAAGAATATAACACACTTGACACTCTGGGCTATTGGAAGGATTCAGTAAGTTACATATATAATGTGCTTAAAGATAATGTGTACCGCATAGTTAAATTCTGAATAAAAATTTATTATTTTACTCCAACATTCCTCTCTCACACATTTAATCCAGCTCTCTTATTGTTTTTCTTTTATAGTAATGAATGGAAACAACGTGGACTTCCCTGGTAGCTCAGAAGGTAAAGAATCCTCCTCCTGCAATGCAGGAGTCCTGGGTTTGATCCTTCAGTTGGGAAACCACCTGCAGGAGAGCATGGGAACCACTCTAGTATTATTTCCTGGAGAATCACCATGGAAGGAGGAGACTGGCAGGCTACAGCCCACAGGGTAGCAAAGAGTCACACACAACTGAATGATAAACACACATGGGAACAATGCAGACAAACATTATTAATACTCACAATTATTAAGTGCTGAAAAAAATGCCACCTTATACATGAATCAAATTACTTTACTTCCTTGCAGATAATCATTGCTAGCAGGGGAAAGAAAACATTTTTCTTTAGATTCCTGTTAGCATACTTGTCCATTTTATGTCCCTACAGTTGTAAGTTGCAGTAATTACAAATTAGTTGCTCCTATGTAAAATTTTAACATAAGAAATAATCACTAATGAAAATTTATTCTTTTCCCCCCCCTCTGGTATCTGCTTGAAGAGAGATTTGTCATCATGACTCTGCCAATGATAGGGAACATCAAATCCAAGAAAAGTGATATTATAAGATATGGTGGGATTTGAAAAAATAATTGAGTACAAAAAAGAGATTATTATATTAGTCAAAAATATATATGTTTGCTACTTGTACTACTATGTTGATTGTTTTATAAATATATTAATCATTTACACTGTAAAATTTTAACCTAAAAGGAAAAAAATTATATTTATGTATTTATTTTGTAGAAAATACTTAAAGTTCTTAAATATGGTGGCCTTATTAAAAATTTTCTTGATGTTAGGAAGCTGGTGGCAATTAAAATATCTCTGACTACATTTTAAAGATGTAAGAAAAGCATACTTATTTGTTTATATGCTATCTTTAAATTAGAATTTTGCCTTTAATATGGAAGTCCTTAAATACTTCTATTCCTTATTATGTTAGTCACTCAGTCGTGTCTGACTCTTAGCAACCCCATGGACTGTAGCTCACAAGGTTCTTCTGTCCATTGAGTTCACCAGGTAAGAATATTGGAGAGAGTAGTCATTCATTTCTCCAGGGGATCTTCCCAACCCAGAGATTGAACCTGGGTCTCCTGCACTCCTGCAGACATATTCTTTAGCCCTTCTGAGCCATCAGGGAAATGAGAATCCTGGAAAGAGTAGCCATGCCTTTCTCCAGGAGATCCATGGGATTACCTTCTCCAGTGAGCCTCCCTTATGGTTCAGATGGTAAAATTCAGTTCAGTTCAGTCCCTCAGTCATGTCCTACTGTTTGCAACCCCATGAATCACAGCATGCCAGGCCTCCCTGTCCATCACCAACTCCCAGAGTTCACTCTGACTCATGCCCATTGAGTCAGTGATGCCATCCAGCCATCTCATCCTCAGTCGTCCCTTTCTCCTCCTGCCCCCAATCCCTCCCAGCATCAGTCTTTTCCAATGAGTCAACTCTTTGCATAAGGTGGCCAAAGTACTGGAGCTTCAGCTTCAGCATCATTCCTTCCAAAGAAATCCCAGGACTGATCTCCTTCAGAATGGACTGGTTGGATCTCCTTGCAGTCCAAGGGACTCTCAAGAAGAGTCTTCTCCAACACCACAGTTCAAAAGCATCAATTCTTCGGCGTTCAGCCTTCTTTACAGTCCAACTCTCACATCCACGTATGACTACTGGAAAAACCATAGCCTTGACTAGACGGACCTTAGTCGGCAAAGTAATATCTCTACTTTTGAATATGCTATCTANTGCATTGATCGCTGAAGAAGGCTTTCTTCTCTCTTCTTGCTATTCTTTGCAACTCTGCATTCAGATGCTTATATCTTTCCTTTTCTCCTTTGCTTTTTGTTTCTCTTTTTTTCACAGCTATTTGTAAGGCCACCCCAGAAGGTCATTTTGCCTTTTTGAATTTCTTTTCCATGGGGATGGTCTTGATCCCTGTCTCCTGTACAATGTCACGAACCTTATTCCATAGTTCATCAGACACTCTATCTATCAGATCTACCTATAATGTAGAAGAGATGGGTTTGATCCCTGGGTTGGGAAGAGCCCCTGGAGAATGGAATTGCTACCCAATTCAGTATTCTTAACTAGAGAACTCTATGGACAAAGGAGCCTGGGAGGTTACAGTCCATGGGGTCTCAAAGAGCTGGACATTTTTTCAATCTGTTCTTCATAATTTAATAAAATGCAAAATAAAATTACTAAAATCTGGCAGTACACTTCCTGAAAACAATTAATGTAACTCATATTCTTTGCCCATACTTCTTTCTTCTTTATGTCCCACCACAGGGCCAGAAGCTGATCCACAAGAAGAAGATGTTTGACTGATAAATAACACAGATGGTAATGTCTGGGCTACAACTTTTAACATTAACATCTGGGTCTGTGCAAAGCTCTTGGCCTCTTTCTATTTTGATGCTTGGCTGGGACTGTTTGATCTGATGACTTCACTGCTGAATGTGCTCATATATGAATATTAGACTCTAATGACCTGCTGAGTAAGTCAGCTGTTGATAAACTAGTCAGAAATTCTTGATCTTGGGAATGTGTCATCTTTGTTCCCTTGATATTCTATATCCATAGGAACTTGACCCTGATAGCTTACAGTGAACAGTGTCAGATTCATGATCTCTGAAGAAGAAGATTTAGCTTTGGGACCAGGGACCAGGCTTGATGACTCAAGAGTTTTTGTGTAGCAGAGTTTTATTAAAGTAAGAAAAGGGCCAGAGAAAGCTTCTGACATAGACATCAGAAGGAGGATGGAGAATGCTCCCTTAACTAGTCTTATCAAGGTCTTATATACTTTTTTCAGACCCACTCCCACAAAATACACCTTAAATTAAGATTAGAATGAACAACAGAAAGAACTTACCACACTCTCTCTTATAATATACATTTTAAGATGACAGAATTAGTCAGAAGGTTCCTGTTAAGGAGAAACATGTCCTCGAGTAAGATACACTGTTATATTGACTAAGACAAAGCAGTGTAGAAAAAAATGTTTGTCCTTTTCTCCTTGAGAGCCCCAGACCCCTTTCTTCTTCTCAAGGGCTTTGGACCCCTTTCTTCTCCTCAGGAACCCTGGACTTCTTATCAATCTACCTAGGAATTGACTCTCTCAACCTCAGTTAGTAAAAGTACCCTAAATGAAAATCATCTATAAGTATCATGTAGAAAGAAAAATAAAGTACACTAAGAATTAACACGTTAATTCAGTAGTCTTTGAATGTTCATTTTCAAAAGACTCCAAAAATAAATTGCTATAAACCACATTTTTTCAGTACTAAGAAATTAATTAATTTGTAATCAAATGCCAGGCAAATATATTCTGAAAAGATGTACTTTTCCTATTATTAGAAAATTATATATATATATCACTTTTGGAGATACAGAAGGTATATTACAAAATTTGCAACAAATTTCAAATATTGACTCAATTCACTTTGTCATATTTTATTAAATTCAAGTCAAAAATATGTTGATATGCATTTATAATAATAAATACAGAGAATTTTCATCTAAAGTTTTATTAGAATATCTTAGTAAATATTTTTAGGAAAATCAAATTAATATTTTTTTTAAAATTAGGAATTCCAAAATCATATACAATATGAAAATATTTATCAAAAGATCTCAACATTGAACAAATGAGAAATTAAGTTTCAATATTACTAGTAATATTATTAGTAACAGTTCAAGAAAAATAATTTAGCCTTAAATATTAACTACTCCCTGGTCCTGATTGTGTATTCGAAATAAATAAAAACCTCACTTAATGTTTCTGCTCAGGCCCATATTTTCCTTTGTGCTTTGCATTCCTCTTGTATTTTCTAGTTTCTTACTTTAAAATACAGCAAACTGAGTTTCACTGATTTTATCAAGTTTTTGGTTTAAAGATATTTTTTAAAATAAAAACTATGAAAAATATAAAACAGATAGTCTTATCTGAAGCAATTCCCTAGAAAAGCTATCCCTCTGATTTTGTTTTTGTCATACCCTATAAAAATAATGGGTTTAAAAAGTAATTTTATGTACTTTGAAGATTGGTATTAAGGCACACTCAGTTCCTCTGAACCAATTGTGTTAACTGATTAGGGAATCACTTCTCTACCATAATTTTAGGAGGAGGGAGAGGGGTTCAGGATGAGGAACACATATATACCTGTGCCGGATTCACGTTGATGTATGGCAAACCTGATACAATATTGTAAAGTAAAAACAACAACAAAAAAGTTACTTATCAAAATGAAAAAAAAAAAGCACATGTAAAAAGTTATTTGCTATTTTTCAAAACTAAACTTAAAAATACAGCAAAGTTATTAAAGTACATTTTTAACACCTTATCTATTCCTCAAAGACTAATTACATTTTAGCTTTAGTGCTATTTAATTGGGCTTTTGTGTGCTTAGGTTGTTTGAAAATATTGTCTTCCAAAGTATAGAGGAATCATTTGGATGGTACTGTAAGCTCCTGATGCCAAGTTGGAAACTTTTCTTCCAAGCACAGCATCTGTTTTTTTGGCAAATCTCTTGGTGGTTTTTTCTTCACTTCTAGGTCTGTTAAATGGCTGGCTGCTTTTGAGAACCATTTTCTAGTTTACTGAAATCGAGGTCTATATAAATCAGTGAAAAATTTTGTAACGTTGATTTCAGTAGTAGCTTAGAAACTAAGCCTTCATATATAAGAGAAGCATAATATTATTGATGTTTATATGCTAATTAGTCCTTGTTTCTGTTTCTGCAAATGTCTGGAACTGCTAAATATGTAAAATGAATAAGCCTATTATATGTTCAATAGAAAAAATATTTGAAAGTCATTGATATTGATTGAAAATTTATTCTTTACACATTCAGAAGACAATTAATTGAGAATTACCAAACAGAAGAGAGTTGTTCAAGATCTGCTAGTCACTCAGTCATGTCCAACTCTTTTCAACCCCATCTATGCAACCCACCAGGTTTCTTTGTCTATGGAATTTTCCAGGTGATAATTCTGGAGTGGGTAGCCATTCCCTTCTCCAGGGGATCTTTCCAACTCAGGGATTGTTCTCCCTAATTTCAGGCAGATTCTTTAAGATGATAAAGAGCCACCAGGGGAGCCTCTGGCCAAGCACGAAATGAAATAAAAATTCCTCTGATTCCATTAACTCATTTTGACCTCAAGGTATAGAAACTTGTACTTTACAAAGTTAATAAGGAACTTAGGAAAAGAAGGAACTTCCAGAGAAATGCAAATAGAAGTTGAAGGATAAGTAAGCAAAAAGATAGTAAGCAAAAAGATATGATTTAATTATTACAGGATCACAGATGATCAACTTACTCTTCTTTGACAAAATAAGGGAAAGTTTTACTGAAGCAATGTTATTAGATCTGAGGTTTTCATATCAGAGGTTTTCAAGAAACAAAAGTTATTGATAGGATATTCCAGAAAGTTAAAAAGTTGAGTAATAATGAAAGTTTATGGTGTTCTAGGGAAACTCAGGATAGATAGATAATAGATAGAAATATATATATATATGCCACACTTACACCATCATTGAAAGATCAGTGGTTTCCAGCAGAAAATACTGATAAAAACTTGAATTTAACAGAGAAAATCAGAAACCAAAACCTCACCAGCTGTCAAGATCAAAAAAGAATTTATAATTTAGGTGGCCACTGTTGGTTAAAAAAAAAAAAAAAATCCACCTGCCAATGCAGGAGAAGCAGGAGACCTGGATTTGATCCCTGGGTTAGGAAGATCTCCTGGAGCAGGAAATGGTAACCCGTTCCAGTATTCTTGCCTGGAAAATTCCATGGACAGAAGAACCTGGTGGGCTACAATGGGGCCACAAAGAGTTGGACACAGCTGAGATCAACAACAAGTATTGAATACTCTATAGGAAACTATTGGATCTTACTCAATTTCCCTGTTATCACTTGCTGTTTCAGTTCGGTTCAGTTCAGTGACTCAGTTGTGGCTGACTCTGCGACCCCATGAACCGCAGCATACCAGGCCTCCCTTTCCATCACCAACTCCCAGAGTCCACCCAAACCCATATCCATTGAGTCGGCGATGCCATCCAACCATCTCATCTTCTGTCATCCCCTTCTCCTCCTGCCTTCAATCTTTTCCAGCATCAGGGTATTTTCAAATGAGTCAGCTCTTCGCATCAGGTGGCCAAATCATTGGAGTTTCAGCTTCAACATCAAACACTTCTTGTTTACTAGCTCATAAAATTATGTATCTATAGTTACACACATTTTCCTTGGAAATGGGTCACTTCTCTTAAGGAAATTAGAGGCTCATATTCTAAAGTCAAAGGCAAATTGTTGGTAACAATGTGATCTTGGCTATAGCCCTTTCTTGGGCTATAGTTTTCTCACTTTGAAAGTCAGTAAATTCATGGGGGATATTATGAGAATTAAGCCAATAGGTATGTGTTAGAAGACTTTTTAACATAGTACATGTCTAATATTGGGCTTCCCAGGTGGCACTAGTGGTAAAGAACCTGCCTGCAAATGCAGGAAACATAAGAGATGTGGATTTAATACCTCGGTCAGGAAGATACTCTGGAAGTGGACATATCAACCTACTCTAGCATTCTTGCCTAGAGAATCCCATGGAGAGAGCAGCCTGGGAAGTTACAGTCCATAGGGCCTCTAGGAGTCAGACATGATTGAATCAACTTAGCACACTTGCATGCATGTCTAATAACATTGTATATCACTTTTACTATTATCTAAAATCTATGTCAGAGTTTCGAATCATATCAAATGCCAGATATTGGATTAAGTTTCTTCTGTTTCCATGTGTGATCTACTGTGATGATTCAGTTTGCCATCCTGGAATTTTTCAACATGGATTTTGTCCTGAATCAAAACAAAGTAATTTTGTACAGAGGCTAGTAGTCTGTACCTTTCTAATCTATCTCCCAGGCTTCTTTCAACCTAGTAGAAGTTCTCACATTGGCCCTTCCAATGATTTGATTGTTTAATATTAAGAAATGATACTTCTAAAACATAATAGTAATTTATAATAGTAAATAAAACTTTTTAAAACAAAAGAATTATATTAACACATAATAAGAGGGAATAGTTTTGTTAGTAATGATAAGAAAAAAGGAAATTAAAATGTGTTATATCTCTGTGAAGAATATTACAGGATTACAAAGAGAAAAAATAAAGATGTCTTAAATAGGCATTTCAATTATAGTATTTAATGGAAAATAAAAATCAATATAAAAGCATATGAATTTGTACATAAAAAGAATGTGAACTTCAATTATATGCAGTAAGTTTTTGTGAGTATATAACTTGCCAAAATAATTTTGTAGTTCATCTGGAAACATTTACAAGAAGCTTTTGAAAAATGAGAGATCTCATAATGTAATAAGTTTTTTAAATGTCCACATTTGAATTTTGTACAATTGTTGCTTTATTGTCTCCTATTCTTTACTCCTCCTTGTATTATGTAACTTTCTAGAGACTGCCACTCTGATCCTGGGACCAGCCATTATTTTGGCTAATCTGTTCTTTAAAAAATATAGCAAAGTTGGAAAGCTTTTTCATCTCTCTATTTGAATTTTTTGTGTGTCCAACTGTCTGCAATCCCATGAAGTATATAGCCAGTCAGCCTACTCTGTCCATGGGATTTTCCAGGCAAGAATACTAGAGTGGGTTGCCATTTCCTTCTCTAGGGGACCTTTCCAATCCAGGAATCAAACCCGGATTTCCTGCATTGCAGTCAGATTCTTTACAATCTGAGCTACCAGGGAAGAACCAAGAGACTATGTCTGGGCTTGTTGCTGTTCAGTCACTAATGAAGTGAAGTCACTCATTCCTGTTCAGTTCTTTGCGACCCCATGGACTGTAGCCCAACAAGCTCTTCCATTCATGGGATTCTTTAGGCAAAAATACTGGAATGGGTTGCCATTTCCTTCTCCAGGACATCTTCCCAACCTAGGGATCGAACTCACATCTCCCACGTTGTAGACAGACGCTTTACCATCTGAGCCACCAGGGAAGTCTGAACCTGGGTTTCCTGCATTGCAGTCAGATTTTTTACCATCTGATCCACCAGGGAAGAACCAAGAGGCTATGTCTGGGCTTGCTGCTGTTCAGTCACTAATGAAGTGAAGTCTCTCAGTCGTGTCCAACTCTTTGTGAACCCATGGACTGTAGTCCACCAGGTTCCTCCGTCCATGGGATTCTCCAGGCAAAAATACTGTAATGGGCTGCCATTTCCTTCTCCAGATCTTCCCAACCCAGGTATCGAACAAGTCTCCTGCATTGCAGGCAGACGCTTTAACCTCTGAACTACCAGGGAAGCCCTTAGTTCAGTCAGTAAGTCATGTACAACTCTGCAACCCTTGGGTTTTAGCATGCCAGGCTTCTTTGCTCTTCCTTATATCCTGGAGTGTTTTCAAACTTATGTCCATTGAGTCGGTGATGTCACGTAACCATCTTATCCTCTGTCTGGGCTAAGCTACTGAAGAATGAGGGATATGTATAGACAAATTGGGCTGCCAAAGTCCCTCTAATTGATGCCAAATTAAATCAAACAATAGTCAACCTCACTAACCATATGAATCAGCCCATGTGACTTGATAAAAACCTAACAAATGGAGTTTTGCCAAAATTGCTGACCAGCATACCTGTAAGCTGAATAAGTGTTTATATTGATGTATTGTTGTTTGCCAAATATAAGTACTTATACTGATGTATTATTGTTTACCAAAAAAGGATGCACTTTATTTTAAAATATCAATATACTGTCTAATTTAGTGGTATCTGTAGACTTAGTTGAAGGAGTTAGGGCTCTGAAATTTAAGCAACTGAGTCTGAATTGCAGATCTGCTGTAGAGACTTTATGAAGTCTGGGCATATTGAATATTCAAAATTTTTTCTTTATGGATGAAATGGGCATAATAATATCTATTATTTAGGGTGCTTCAAGAATTAATTTAGAATTATATAAATGTTTGAGCATGTATTAATATTTCTATAGATGTGAGAATAGTTGTATAGATTGAAAAAGAAATATGAATCATAGATAGATATATAAACATAGTTCCCTATAGGGAAAGATTAAGATATTATAGTCATTATGCCAGTAAATAACTTGACCTTCCATTTCTGACTGATATTTGTGAATAGTTTCCATTTCAAATAACAAGGATCCATAATTTGATTTTAATTTGAACACCAAAGTGTGTAGTCAAATCTTTATTGTCCCAGCAGTAACTAATTTTGTGATTAGAGTTTTTTCTGTAGTCAGAAATGCTTCAAAATTCAAAAGATGGATAATTATGGATGAGGTAAAGAAAATTTAAGTACACTAGCCCTAGACTATTAATCACTTTCAATACTGTGCCTATCTTGATTGTGAGATCAATGCATAAAGATTTATAAAAATAATTATAATTGTCAATTTATTTTGATTATCGAATCTTATCTGGAAAGATCATTTAGTTTAAGAATATAGAAATTCTACTAGAGCTCACTAATGTATTAGCATTTGCTTAGAGGATATAATAATGTTTAATCATTATATAAAAAAAGATGCATTAAACTAGAAGTAGAAGAAACAACAAAAACCACAGTTGCATTTTTGCTTCACAAAATATGTGCATTAATTTACTTTCTAAACTATTTCATAAAATATTCTTTAATAAACTTATTTTCTCTTGAGAATTATTAAAATTTGAACATGTGAATATTTGAGACATCAAATTCAAAGTAATTATAGTTTTGCAATTTCTCCTAGTAGCAGCTGCACTGAAAATCTTTTATTGGTAAGCCTACTCCCTGTAAAATATTTTAAATATATATGTGCTTTAGTAAAGCTATTAATGATTGCTAAAGTGTTTATGCTAACATTATTTAGTACCAAGGAAAAGGTGAAAAACTGACATATTATCAGATGTTTAATGTAAATGCATGATTAGTAAAATTATAGTTGTTTTCAAATTTAAGATTTCTAATTCTTTTTATGTCTTCCTTCCTTATAATTAATTATTTTTAATGTTATTTATTTAAAAAATAGTAAGCATCAAGAATCTTGGTAAGCATTTTACGCATGCACAGTCATTTAGTCCTCACAATATAAGTAGTTACTATTCTTTAATCTTGATTTTGCAGAAGATAAAAATGACACACAGAAANTTAAGATTTCTAATTCTTTTTATGTCTTCCTTCCTTATAATTAATTATTTTTAATGTTATTTATTTAAAAAATAGTAAGCATCAAGAATCTTGGTAAGCATTTTACGCATGCACAGTCATTTAGTCCTCACAATAATTAAGTAGTTACTATTCTTTAATCTTGATTTTGCAGAAGATAAAAATGACACACAGAAATCTTAAAATGCTAAAACATGTTAGAGTAAAGGTAAAATTCTTTTAGACTAAATCCAGAGTCCATATTCTTGACACTCACACTGAAATTCCTATTGCTAGATTACAAATACAGTCATCACTGCAGAGGACTGGTTTCAGGACCTGTTACCCAATTTTTCAAGAAAGACTAATGATTGTTAATTTTTATTCATTCACTCAGCTGTAAAATATAAACTGACTGGCTTGGAAAATAGTTTCTGTTTTATTGCATTTCTTAATGATTTTCTTGGTGTGTATCCTTAAATAGTTACACACTTAGAGTGAAAAGGTGACAATAAAGTAGCTCTTTATTTTAAAACAAACCTCACAATACATGTTACAGGATTGTGGAATGTTAAAAATTAACGAAGGGAAAAATGTTACACAGTCTCATTAAAGTGTACATTTTTTCTTCTATTTGCAGATGACATGAAAATATACATAGAAAATCCTAAAAGATACTATCAGAAAATTACTAGAGCTAAACAGTGAGTTTAGTAAAGTTCCAGGATATAAAATCAATACACAGATGTCCCTTACATCCCTATACACTAACAATGAAAAATCAGAAAGAAATTAAGGAATCCATCCCACTGCAACAAAAAGGATAAACTACCTAAGAATAAACCTACCTAAGACGATAGAGTAGCTATATACAGAAAACTGTTTAAGACACTGATGAAAGAAATCAAAGACAACACATACAGATGGAGAGATATACCATGTTCTTGAATCATAAGAATTAATATTATAAAAATGACTATACTACCCAAAGCAATCTACAGATTCAATGTCATCACTATCAAATTGCTGATCACACTTTTTTTTTAAACAGAATTAGAACAAAAATTTGGCAATTTGTATAAAAACATAAAAGACCCCAAAGAAAATAGCCAAATCAATTTTGAGAGAGAAGAATGGAGCTGGAAGAATCAACATTTCTGATATCAGACTATACTACAGGTTACAGTCATCAAGACTGTATGGTACTGGCACAAAAACAGAAATATAGCCCAATGGAACAGGATAGAAAGCCTAGAGATAAACCCACACACCTATGGGAACCTTATTTTTGACAAAGGAGACAAGAATATACAATGAAGAAAAGTCTCTTCAATGAGAGGTGCTGGGAAAACTGGACTGTTACATGTAGAAAATAAAATTAGAACACTTCCTAACACCATATAGAAATATAAACTAATAATGGATTAAATACCTAAACATAAGATTAGAAACTATAAAATGCTGCAAAATATAGGCAGAATATTCTTTGACATAAATCACAGCAAGATCCACTAAGACTCACCTGCTTGAATAATGGAAACAAAAACAAAAATAAACAAATGGGACCTAATTAAAGTTTTGCACAGTGAAGGAAACCATAAACACAATGAAAAGACAGCCTTCGGAATGGGAAAAGATAATTTCAAATGAAGCAACTGACAAAGGATTAATTTCCTAAATATGTAAGCAGCTTATGTAACTCAACACCAGAAAAACAAACAACGAAATCACAAAGTGAGCAGAAGACCTAAACAGACATTTTTTCAAAGAAGACACACAGATGATGAATAAACCCAAGAAAAAATGCTCAATATCACTTATTATTAGAGAAATGCAAATCAAAGCCTCAATGAGGTATCACCTCACACTGGTCAGAGTAGACATTATCAAAAAATTTACAAACAATAAAGGCTGGAGAGTATGTGGAGAAAAGGGAACCCCCTTGCATCATGGATGGGAATGCAAACTGATAAAACCACTATGGAGAGTAGTATGGAGATTTTTTTAAAAACTAGAAATAAAACTACATGACCAACAATCCCACTACTGAGCACATACCCTGACAAAATCGTAATTGAAAAATACATATGCACCCCAGTGTTCATTGCAGCACTATATACAATAGCCAGAACATGGAAGCAACTTAGATGTCCTTCAATAGATGAATGGATAAAATAGTAGTGGTACATATATACAATGGAATGTTACTAGCCATAAATAGGAGTGAATCTGAGTCAGATCTAGAGAGGTGGATGAACCTAGAGCCTGTTCTACAGAATGAAGTAAGAACAAAACAAAAAATATTGTTTATTAACACATGTATATTGAGAAGGAAATGGCAATCCACTCCACTGTTGTTGCCTGTAAAATCCCATGGAGCAAGGATCCTGGTGGGCTACAATCCATGGGTTGCAGAGTTGGACATGACTTAGCAGCTAAACAACAACTATATGTGTGTGTGTATGTATGTATATATATATATACATACACACACACATACATATATATGGAATCTAGAAAAATGGTACTGATGAACCTATTTGAAGGACAGAAATAAGGACTCAGACATAGATAGAGAACAGACTTATGGACACAGTGGGGTCAGGTGAGAGTGAGATGAATTGAGAGAGTAGCATTTGAAATATACATACTGTTGTTTAGTCGCTAAGTGCTGTCTGACACTTTCAGAGGCTATGAACTGCAACATAGCTGGATTCCTTGTCTTTCACAATCTTCCAGAGTTTGCTCAAATCCATGTTGACTGAGTTAGTGATACCATCCAATCATCTATCGTCAGTCACCCCATTCTCCTCTTGCTCAATCTTTCCCAGCAACACTGACATTTCCAATGAGTTGGGTCTTTGCATAAGGGAGCCAGAATATTTGAGCTTCAGCTTCAGCATCAGTCCTTCCAATGAATATTCAGGGATTAGTTCTTTAGGATTGACTGGTTTCAACTCCTTTTGTCCAAATGACTCAAGAGTCTTCTCCAGCATCACAGTGTGAAAACATCAGTTCTTCAGTGCTCAGCTTTCTTTATGGTCAAACTCTCACATTCATACAGGGCTACTGGAAAAACCATGGCTTTGACTATGTGGACCTTTGTCAGCAAAGTAATGTCTTTGCTTTTTAAATGGGTTGTCTTGGTTTGTCATAGCTTTTTCCCCTGTCACTCTCCACAGTGATTTTGGAGCCCAAGAAAATAAAATCTATCACTGTTTCCAGTGATAGGAAAAACTGTTTGTCATAAAGTGATGGGACTGGATGCTGTGATATTAGTTTTTTGAATGTTGAGTTTTAAGCCAGCTTTTTCACCTCCTCTTTCACATTCATCATGAGGCTCTTTAGTTTCTCTTTGATTTCTGTTATTAAAGTGGTTGTATTGCTGTTCATCTTGCTCATGACACTAATTGTCTCACTGTATCTGCTTCCCTGGTGGCTCAGATGGTAAAGTGCCTGCCTGCAATATGGAAGACCTGGGTTCATCCTCCCTGGGTTGGGAGGATCCCCTGGAGAAGGAAATGGCAACCCATTCTACTACTCTTGCTTGGAAAATTCCATGGACGGAGGAACCTGGTAGGCTATAGTCCATGGGATCACAGAGTCAGACATGACTGAGGAACTTCACTTATCACTTATCACTGTTCGCACCATTTGCTGAGTCCAGGATAGGCAAGGTGTGAACTCAGAGGTTTGAAGGAGCAGCCATAGAAACCACAGACCCTTTTATTCTCTCCTGGCTGATGCAGCAGTCGTAACAACAGACAGACTATAATCTCTACTCTTCTGGCTGACCCAACAGACACACCCTTGATGCAGTAGTAAAATGCCACTGCTTTTTAGGCAGAGCTCATATAGGTGTATCACACACAAAATCCATAACAAAGTGAATGCCTCATGATGCATATGCGTACTGCTATAAATGATCTCAGCTGTTGCACAGTCGTTATTTACAAAACATGGGCATGATAGCCTGAACATGCCTTCTTGGCTAATTTGCTCTCTCCCCACAGTGCTATCATCTGCATATCTGAAGTTGGTATTTCTCCTGACAATCTTGATTCCAGCCTGTGAGTTATCCAGCATTTTGCTTGATACACTCTGCATATAAATTAAATAAGCAGGGTGACAATATACAGTTTTAAAGTACTCCTTTCTCAATTTTGAACTAGTCCATTGTTCCATGTCTGGTTCTCTCTGCTGCATCTTGTCCTGCATATAGGTTCCTCAGAAGATGGGTAAGGTGATCTGCTATTCCCCTCTTTAAGAATTTTCCAGTTTCTTTTGATCCACACTGTCAAAGGCATTTGCAGACCCACTGAAGTAAAAGTAGATTTTTTAAAAAATCCCTTTGGTTTTTCTGTTATATAGTTTATATTGGCAATTTGATAACTGGTCCCTCTGCCTTTCCAGCTTGTACATCTGGAAGTTCTTGTTTCAAGATCTGTTGAAGCCTACCTTGAAGAATATTGAGTATTACCTTCCTAGCATGTGAAATTAGTGAAATTGTATGGTACTGAGCAACTGAACTGAACTGAACTGATGGTAATTTTAGCATTCTTTGGCATTGCCTTTCTTTGAGACCGGGGGGAAAACTGACCTTCTCCAGCCCTGTGGCCAAATTTGCTGGCATATCAAGTATAGCACTTAAAGAGGATCATCAAGTATAGCACTTAAAGAGATTACAGGAGATGTAATAGCTCAGCTGAAATCCCATCACCTCCACTAGCTTTGGTCACAGTAATGCTTCCTAAGGCTCACTTAGGAAGCATGCTCAAAATTCTCCAAGCCAGGCTTCAGCAATACGTGAACTGTGAACTTCCTGATGTTCAAGCTGANCCCTTGGTAGCTCTAATTTTCTTGAAGAGATCTCTAGTCTTTCCTATTCTGTTCTTTTCCTCTATTTCTTTGCATTGATCGCTGAAGAAGGCTTTCTTATCTCTTCTTGCTATTCTTTGGAACTCTGCATTCAGATGCTTATGTCTTTCCTTTTCTCCTTGGCTTTTCACGTCTCTTCTTTTCACATCTATTTACAAGGCCTCCCCAGACAGCCATTTTGCTTTTTTGCGTTTCTTTTCCATGGGGATGGTCTTGGTCCCTGCCTCCTGTACAATGTCACGAGCCTCATTCCATAGTTCATCAGACACTCTATCTATCAGATCTAAGCCCTTAAATCTATTTCTCACTTCCTCTGTATAATCATAAGGGATTTGATTTAGGTCATACCTGATTGGTCTAGCAGTTTTTCCTACTTTCTTCAATTTCAGTCTGAATTTNCGTTTCTTTTCTGTGGGGATGGTCTTGGTCCCTGCCTCCTGTACAATGTCACGAGCCTCATTCCATAGTTCATCAGACACTCTATCTATCAGATCTAAGCCCTTAAATCTATTTCTCACTTCCTCTGTATAATCATAAGGGATTTGATTTAGGTCATACCTGATTGGTCTAGCAGTTTTTCCTACTTTCTTCAATTTCAGTCTGAATTTGTTAATAAGGAGCTCATGATCTGAGTCACAGTCAGCTCCTGGTCTTGTTATTGTTGACTGTATAGAGCTTCTCCATCTTTGGCTGCAAAGAATATAATCAATCTGATTTCGATGTTGACCATCTGGTGATGTCCATGTGTAGACTCTTCTCTTGTGTTGTTGGAAGAGGGTGTTTGCTATGACCAGTGCATTTTCTTGGCAAAAGTCTATTACTCTTTTCCCTGCTTCATTCCACATTCCAAGGCCAAATTTGCCTGTTACTCCAGGTGTTTCTTGACTTCCTACTTTTGCATTCCAGTCCCCTATAATGAAAAGGAATAATCCCCTAAACAAAGAAATAGCACTTACTCTACAATTTTTGTATCTATAGATATGCCTATTCTGAACATTTAATAATTTAATGGAATTACTTCTTTCACTTAGCATGTTCTCAAGATTCATTCATGTTGTAGTATTCCTTTTCATTGTCAATTATTTAATCAAAATAGTATTTCATTTATTCATCAGTTGATGGAAATTTGAATTGTTTTTACATTTGATTATTATGAATAAGGCTACTGTGAACATTAATGTACAGCTTTTTCCATGAACATGTTTTCATTTCCTCTGAGCATGTACCTTGGTGTAGAGTAGTTACTTCTTATGGTAACTCTTTATTTAACCATTTGAGGAACAACCAGCCTGTTTTCCAAATTGTTGCACTGTTTTACATTTCTACAAGCAATATATGAGGATTTCAAATTGTTAATATCCTTACCTCCTTCTGTATTATGTAATATTGTGTTTATAATATTGGCAGAAAGACTCTTATACAACTTAGGCAGTAAGAAAAATACATAAATAATCCAGTATGAAGGGAAGAAAAGTGATCAGGACCTGTGCCCCTGAGTAGGGACAGAAAGAAAAAGTGTGGACCTCCACCATGGGAAGGGAAGAGTGGAGCCACGGATGAATCGCCTTTGTCCTTGGGTCCTAACATGAGGAAGATCAGCCCCATTGACTGGTTTGAGGAACACTGGGACTAAGAGGGGAAATATGGGAAGCAGGAACTCTACTCACTAAAACTGTGCACACACTCTGAGTTGACCTGGGGGTAGGGAAGAGAAAAGTCTTCTCCAGAGGCTGCCAGATTTCCCATGACTGATAATTTTGTTGCATTTCCCTTAGCCTGATACTTGGAACTGTTCACCATATGTGCATGTATTAAGGGTGACTGCTAAATTACTTGAGCCCTAGCAGTAGATTGTCAGTGTTACCTTTCATTATATAGTACCTCCATCAACCTTGAAAATTCATTGGACAGACTGATGGTGAAACTGAAGCTCCAATACTTTAAACACTTGATGCAAAGAGCTGAACCACTGGAAAAGCCTCTGATGCTAGGAAAGGTGGAGGGCAAAAGGAGAAGGTGTCAGCATAGGGTGAAGTGGTTATGCTGCTGCTGCTGCTAAGTTGCTTAAATCGTGTCTGATTCTGAGCAACCCCAGAGACGGCAGCCCACCAGGCTCCCCCGTCCCTGGGGTTCTCCAGGCAAGAACACTGGAGTGGGTTGCCATTTCCTTCCCCAAAGCATGAAAGTTGAGATTAGGTCTCAACATAAATCCAAAAGTTGCTGGGGCTGGTACGGGTGAAGATGAGAGCAAAGAGGACCCCCCTCTGTCCTCAATTAGATCCTTTCTTAGACATCTAAGAATGATCATGTTGGAGCAGTGAAACTTTGAGATTATCCAATTACTCAAAAGTAAGACTAAACCTAGGAGGGTGACGTATGACATGGAACTGGAGGGCACCAGGGCTCCCTATCTATACCCTGGGTGCTGAATATGAAGACTTCGACTGTATGTGGGGTCAGGGGCTCGGTTGCCAGGGGCTTGGTGGGCCTTGTTCAGCATGGCCAGGCTCTGTTCTCAGAAGCATGCCTGCTGGAAATCCCCACTTAGGTGCTTATAGGCATCACCAAATTTGAGCAAACTCTTGGATACAATGGAGGAAGAGAGGCCTGGTGTGCTGCAATCCATGGGGTCACTAAGAGTTGTACAAGACTTCAGAAGGAATGTAGTAAACACAGCAATCTGAATCTACTATAAAATCTACATAAACATATACTTATGTGTCAACGTTCATCGCAGCACTGTTTATAATAGCCAGGACATGGAAGCATCCTAGATATCTATCAGCAGATGAATGGATAAGAAAGCTGTGGTACATATACACAATGGAGTATTACTCAGCCATTAAAAAGAATACATTTGAATCAGTTCTAATCAGGTGGATGAAACTGGAGCCTATTATACAGAGTGAAGTAAGCCAGAAAGAAATACACCAATACAGTATACTAACACATATATATGGAATTTAGAAAGATGGTAATGACAACCCTATATGTGAGACAACAAAAGAGACACAGATGCATAGAACAGCCTTTTGGACTCTGTGGGAGAGGAAGAGGGTGGGATGATTTGGGAAAATGGGATTGAAACATGTATAATATTATATATGAAATGAATCCCCAGTCCAGGTTCGATGCATGAGAGTGGATGCTTGGGGCTGGTGGACTGGGACGACTCAGAGGGATGGTACGGGGAGGGAGGGGTTTTCAGGATGGGGAACATGTGTATACTTGTGGAGGATTCATGTTGATGTATGGCAAAACCAATACAATATTGTAAAGTAATTAACCTCCAATTAAAATAAATAAATTTATATTTTAAAAATTTTTTTAAAAAGAAAGTAATGCAGGAAATGATAAACATCTTATATTTAAGTAAACAGAAGCTGAGTTTTCCCCTCTATTATAATCATGCATTTTTAACTGGAAAGTACACACTAAGTAAAATGCAAAGAACATAAAATTAAGTTTCCACCTAAATATATTTAGTGAAATTGCAAGACACCAAAGGAAAAAGAAAAAAGAGATTGTCAAAGCTTCTAAAGAAAAATTATAGATTATCTAAAAGAAATCAGGCAAAAGTNCTGAGTTTTCCCCTCTATTATAATCATGCATTTTTAACTGGAAAGTACACACTAAGTAAAATGCAAAGAACATAAAATTAAGTTTCCACCTAAATATATTTAGTGAAATTGCAAGACACCAAAGGAAAAAGAAAAAAGAGATTGTCAAAGCTTCTAAAGAAAAATTATAGATTATCTAAAAGAAATCAGGCAAAAGTATACAACAAAAAGTTAGCTTCAAATTAGTGGAGGAAGAATAGCAGAAGTGTAGTACAACTGAGAAGTTGCAACCTTTTATCTGATAGCTTATACCAATAGACTTCATGAAAGAAATGTTAAAATATCTACTTCACAATAAGAAAAGGTAAAGACAATATGTGAAATGAAAGAACAAATAGTAAATAAATACATTGAGAATATCTGATATTGTTTATAGGAACTACATGTTACTTCAAAATATTTAAATAACATTGGAGTTAAAATTCTCCATAACTGAAGTAGTTTTATATTGCTGTTCTAACAATTTCTTCAAGTTTAGTGGCTTAAACAACTAAGTACATTATTTTACAATTCTGTTTGGTCAGAAATTCGGTGAGCCTTGTCATATCAAAATCAAGAAGTAGGTTCATCTGTTCTCTTTTCTAGAGGATTTAGGAGAGAATTCATTTCCTAATTATTTGTATTGTTGGCAGAATTCAATTCCCTTAAATTGTAGGACAAAGATTCCCACCTTTTTTTTTTTTCCAGGCCATTTCTAGCATTTAGGCCATTAAATTCCTTTGCTTCTGCTCTGCTTTCTCCATGTATAAAGTCAATGATGGCTTGTTGCATTATTCTTACATTACACTGTTCTGACATATTTCAAATTTCACCTCTTTCCCTGACTTCTCCTTTTGTCTTTCTCTTCTATTTTAAAAGAACTCAAGTGATTATATTGGATCCCTCTTGATAATCTACAGGAAAATAATTTCCTTGTTGTAAGTAGGTGATTATCAACTTGCATTGCAGCTACAGTCTAGTGCATGATTACCTGCATGTGTGTGAAGTCATTTTAGTCATGTCCAACTCTGTGAAACACTACAGTCTGCAAAATTCCAGGCTCCTCTGTCCATGGGATTCTTCAGAAAACAGTACTGGAGTGGGATGTCATGCCCTCCTCCAGGGGGTCTTCCTGGCCCAGATATCAAACCCATGTCTCTTATATCTCCTGCATTGGCAGGCAGATTCTTTACCACTAGTGCCACCTGGGAAGCAGTCTGGTAAGTATTTGATACTGGACAGCTATATACTGAATGGTTAACATGATAGCAGTCAATGATTTTGGAATTAAAGTTATGAAAACAAAATAAAACATCATCTAGAGAGTGTTTGGTAACAAAATACTATTTCCTGCAAAATATGAACCAAGATTTTGATCAAAGGAAATAATTAATTGATTACAAATCATGAGTAAATAAAAATCCATGAGTTCTTAGAGATAAAACTCTTGTGCAGTATACTCTAATAATGACTGCATACATACTAAGTTGTTTGAGTCATGTCTGACTCTTTGCCACCCTATGGGCAATAGCCCAACAGGCAAGAGTACTGGAGTGGGTTCCCATGCTTTCCTCCAGGGGATCTTGCTAATCCAGGGGTTAAATTTGCATCTCCTATGACTCCTGCATTGGAGGTGGATTCTTTACCACTGAGCCAGTGGGGAAGCCCCTAATAGTGTGTACATGAACACATATCATTACATCAAAAAAAAGTAAATTGATGCATTCAATTAAAACAATCTTTTTAAGAAGTTAGAGGATCACAAGGTATAATACAAAATATGAAAAAAATTTCAACAATATTATAAATTTAACCAAAAGGATTAGGGAAATAAGTGCTGGCTTAAGTAACTTTGGAAATTAATGGAGACTGTAAGACTAATGGCAAATAACTTTCCATAAGCATTATTTTTTGGTTGATAAAGTTGTGTTGTTTAGGAATAATAGTTAATAATTCTGATACTATATTTGTATATTGGAAATGAAGTTAAGTTAAACAATGGTGGATCGAATGAAGTTTTCCAGAGTGACAGTTTATAGATAGTTATGTAATCAAGGGACGGAGATATGAAGGAAAACAGGCTAAAATTATCTGTGTGATGATGGATTAGAGGTGGAGACATTAGGATGGACTCACGGAGTGTAATATAGACACAGTTGGAGACATAAATATTTGCAGTTATGTGTCAATAAGCATGTTAATATATACACATATNATGCGAAGAGTTGACTCATTGGAAAAGATTTTGATGCTGGGAAGGATTGGGGGCAGGAGGAGAAGGGGACAACAGAGGATGAGATGGCTGGATGGCATCACTGACTCAATGGGCGTGAGTCTGAGTGAACTCCGGGACTTGGTGATGGACAGGGAGGCCTGGCATGCTGTGATTCATGGGGTTGCAAAGAGTTGTACATGACTGAGCGACTGAACTGAACTGATAGGAGTATTATGAGGAGAACAGATAGGCGCAAAAGGCTGGGTTTGAGCAGTCAGGAGATTATTGGTTTAAGTCCTTGTTGGGATTCTTTGGTTAATGTATATTGAATTTGGGGTATTACCTGTGAGAGGTTTTTAAGAGAAATCTGTATGGGGGGTGGTGTCAGGCTATTATTGGGGCTTTGGTGTCCCAGACCTGAGGATCTACTGGGGAAAAGTCAGGGGGCAGGTTTTGGGAGTGAGGGCTGGCTAAGTGTTCAGGTACCATTTGGATGCAAAGAATTAATATGGGATCTAAGAATGGGAGGTTTATAAAAGTTTGTAGCTTAACCAGAAGATCACATCCCTTCAATGCCATTAGGCATTGAGGAACTACTATAAAAGAATGTGTTAGTGTTGCCTTTGGGAAGATCCCCTGGAGAAGGAAATGACACCTCACTATAGTACTCTTGCCTGGAAAATCCCATGCAAGACTCCTCCATCCATGGGGTCACAAAGAGTTGGACATAACTTCACTTTCACTTTCACCAAAGGAACAAAGGAGAGGAGGGGTTATTTTGGTATAAAAAGGGATGCCTGAGGACCCTTTGATGGCCACTTCAGAAGGTTGGAGAGGGAACTTAAAGGATGTTAAAAGTGAAAAGGGCGCTCCAGTGTCTATTAGGAATGAGACTTTGTGCCGGCAACCGTGCCAGTTACTTGAAGCTCTGAGTCCATCTGTATGGGGCGGACCTGAGGTCTGGAGCTTGGGCTCTGTCACTGGAATAACTCAGGCACAACTGGATCATCTCTCACCTCATCCAAGGAACCATGGTCTGGGGTGCCAGGGTCCCCCTGAGTCTGGTTCCTGGCCCATTGTTGTTGGGCCTGAGCTAGACCCTAAGATTTGGTGGGTAGTGTCTGAGGATGATCCATTTTCCAGTGGCCCCATTGTTTGCAGGTAGGGCAGGGTTTGGTGGGTGTCCAGGGGGAGCAGGGCTTAGCCCAGTGTCCCATCTGGTTACATTTGAAGCAGGGGCCTGGAGGGTTAGGTCCCAAATGGTTGGGTGGAAGTTGATGGGCCAAAGGGTTTGAATGTTTTTCTTGGATAGCTGCAGTGAATAAAGCATATTTGACCTTTCTTTCTTTTTCTTCTTTCGCTTCTTCCTCCCTATTGTTGAAAACTTTAAAGGCTAATTCTAGGAGATCTTGCTGAGGGATTTTGGGGCCTTTCTCTAACTGGCATAGCTTTTAATGAATATTGGGGGCTGAGTGGCTTATGGACTAGATATGTAGGTACAGAAGTCCGGGGGGATGGAAATATCTAGATTAGTGTATTTTTGGACTGCCTCAGTAAACCATGAAAGAAAAAGAGCAGGATTTTCATCTTTTTATTGAAAAAGATGAAAATCTTTAGCAGTCCTTCTAATAAACAGGTGGTCATATTATGCATGTGCCAGATGTCGGCATCACATGCTTGATATGTCCACTGTGGCTCAGTTAAAGAGACTACATCCTCAGCCACCAGATTAGTCCTATATTGGTTATGGAGCTGATCAGCAAGAGTCTGGGGGCTGCCTATCATATCCGTTCTTTTTCATCAGGGGTTAAAGTGGCATTTATGATGTAACAAATATCATTTCAGGTTAAATGTAACATATAACATTTTGTGTAAGGCAGAGGAATTCTTTTCTATATCTAGTAGGCTTTCTGAAAAAGATCTCAATTTTCTTCAATTTGGCTCATATCTGAAATTGAGAAAGGCTCAATTTCTCAATTGAGTGAACTGATGTAGGGCCTTCTGGTCCCACTACCTCTCTGAGAGGAAAAATGTATTTGCTTCAGGTCCTGGCTGATGGAAGAGGGGGGCAGGTGTGTGGAAATTTCTCTTTTGGGGTTTCAGAGTCATCACTTCCTGTTTTGGAGGAGGAAGGGCTGGAGGATGGGGTCTTATCTCTGGAAGCTTTCTCTCCAGGGCTGTAGGGAGGAGACTCATCTGTCAGGTCAAAATAGGGGGCTGGGGATTTAGAGGGCCTTATAGGGGCTTTAAATTCAGATTCTTTTGTAATGGAGAAGGAGAGAGAGCAAAGGAGGATTTGATAGGCAGAACAGTCCTTGCAGAAAGGACAGCTTCTAAGATCCCGGAAGGCTTGAATATAGGGGACCTCCGACCATTTGCCATTCCATTTGAGGAAGTTTGTGAGAGCTGATAAAATATTGAAATTGAAAGTCTTGAACTCAGGCCAGCAGTTTTGGTTATCCAGTTTGTATTGAGGCCAAATTTGAATGCAAAGTGACTCAAGTTTATGAATCTTGAGATCAGTGAAGAGTAGAGGTTTGAGGGANACTCCTCCATCCATGGGGTCACAAAGAGTTGGACATAACTTCACTTTCACTTTCACCAAAGGAACAAAGGAGAGGAGGGGTTATTTTGGTATAAAAAGGGATGCCTGAGGACCCTTTGATGGCCACTTCAGAAGGTTGGAGAGGGAACTTAAAGGATGTTAAAAGTGAAAAGGGCGCTCCAGTGTCTATTAGGAATGAGACTTTGTGCCGGCAACCGTGCCAGTTACTTGAAGCTCTGAGTCCATCTGTATGGGGCGGACCTGAGGTCTGGAGCTTGGGCTCTGTCACTGGAATAACTCAGGCACAACTGGATCATCTCTCACCTCATCCAAGGAACCATGGTCTGGGGTGCCAGGGTCCCCCTGAGTCTGGTTCCTGGCCCATTGTTGTTGGGCCTGAGCTAGACCCTAAGATTTGGTGGGTAGTGTCTGAGGATGATCCATTTTCCAGTGGCCCCATTGTTTGCAGGTAGGGCAGGGTTTGGTGGGTGTCCAGGAGGAGCAGGGCTTAGCCCAGTGTCCCATCTGGTTACATTTGAAGCAGGGGCCTGGAGGGTTAGGTCCCAAATGGTTGGGTGGAAGTTGATGGGCCAAAGGGTTTGAATGTTTTTCTTGGATAGCTGCAGTGAATAAAGCATATTTGACCTTTCTTTCTTTTTCTTCTTTCGCTTCTTCCTCCCTATTGTTGAAAACTTTAAAGGCTAATTCTAGGAGATCTTGCTGAGGGATTTTGGGGCCTTTCTCTAACTGGCATAGCTTTTAATGAATATTGGGGGCTGAGTGGCTTATGGACTAGATATGTAGGTACAGAAGTCCGGGGGGATGGAAATATCTAGATTAGTGTATTTTTGGACTGCCTCAGTAAACCATGAAAGAAAAAGAGCAGGATTTTCATCTTTTTATTGAAAAAGATGAAAATCTTTAGCAGTCCTTCTAATAAACAGGTGGTCATATTATGCATGTGCCAGATGTCGGCATCACATGCTTGATATGTCCACTGTGGCTCAGTTAAAGAGACTACATCCTCAGCCACCAGATTAGTCCTATATTGGTTATGGAGCTGATCAGCAAGAGTCTGGGGGCTGCCTATCATATCCGTTCTTTTTCATCAGGGGTTAAAGTGGCATTTATGATGTAACAAATATCATTTCAGGTTAAATGTAACATATAACATTTTGTGTAAGGCAGAGGAATTCTTTTCTATATCTAGTAGGCTTTCTGAAAAAGATCTCAATTTTCTTCAATTTGGCTCATATCTGAAATTGAGAAAGGCTCAATTTCTCAATTGAGTGAACTGATGTAGGGCCTTCTGGTCCCACTACCTCTCTGAGAGGAAAAATGTATTTGCTTCAGGTCCTGGCTGATGGAAGAGGGGGGCAGGTGTGTGGAAATTTCTCTTTTGGGGTTTCAGAGTCATCACTTCCTGTTTTGGAGGAGGAAGGGCTGGAGGATGGGGTCTTATCTCTGGAAGCTTTCTCTCCAGGGCTGTAGGGAGGAGACTCATCTGTCAGGTCAAAATAGGGGGCTGGGGATTTAGAGGGCCTTATAGGGGCTTTAAATTCAGATTCTTTTGTAATGGAGAAGGAGAGAGAGCAAAGGAGGATTTGATAGGCAGAACAGTCCTTGCAGAAAGGACAGCTTCTAAGATCCCGGAAGGCTTGAATATAGGGGACCTCCGACCATTTGCCATTCCATTTGAGGAAGTTTGTGAGAGCTGATAAAATATTGAAATTGAAAGTCTTGAACTCAGGCCAGCAGTTTTGGTTATCCAGTTTGTATTGAGGCCAAATTTGAATGCAAAGTGACTCAAGTTTATGAATCTTGAGATCAGTGAAGAGTAGAGGTTTGAGGGATAGTCCTCAAACAGGCCAAATGAGAGTCCTATGGGATGGATTGGCTTGACCCCATAGCAAATGGCTATGACATAGTGACTGTCTGGTTGAGAGAAAAGATCATCACTTAATCTTTTGACCAGGCAAAGAGAAAGAGACTTTGAAAGAGGGAGAGGCATCCCTCAAGTACCTCTCCAAAGGGCCTTTTGGCCAGAGGCTTCCCCCAGAACCCAAGAAGACTATAGTCTATGGCATCCTAGAGTACCATCCGAACTTACCTGGGCTACTGGGTCAGGCAAGAATTCGTGGTGGATGGAAGAAGGTTGAATGACAAAAGGCCTCTGTCCTGGATTTGGTCGGTCTTGTGGGAAAAAAAAAAGTGTAGAGAAAAGAGAGAGAAAGACCAATATTCCTTAGGATACATGGAAAACTAATAAAGCCCTTACATAGGGCCACTCACAAAGGCACAGGGCATCCTCTTGAGGAGGTCTTGAAAGCCCAGGCGGGAAAGTGAGCTTCGCAGTCTTCCATGCTCCCAAGAGCTGGCCGTGGAGAATGAGGAGGAATCTCAGCCTCCCGAGTTTTGGCACCAAAAAATGTAGAGTAAGGGAATTAGAGAAGGTGAAGTTTGGAAAAAGAATGAAATTGGCACTTTACAGTAACCAATCACATATAATAAGGCAAGAAGGGGCAGCAGTCAGATTAGTGAGCTGCTGCACTAACCCAAGAAAAGAGTAAGTATATATAAGCATATATTTGGAAATCTACTTTCTTAAGGGGGCCTGTTCTCCAAGGTTGTTTGGGTTAGTTATCTTTTAAACAGCTGGGGCAAGGAATTCTGCAGATCAGCCAGTCTGGGACCGGCTGGGAGCTGGGTGTAAGCAACCTTAATGTCCATTTTTCTTTTTCTCCCTTTGGGTGAGGGAGTTCTTTGTTTTGCATAAAATGGTGGGGAGGACTTGGAGGGGAGTTTTAACTCTAGGCTGTTTTGAGCCGTGTAACTTTCCTTCACATATACCTAACATAGGAGTACCTCAATACATAAGACAAATGATAACAAATATAAAATGGAAAATCGACAGTAACACAGTAATAGTGGGGAATTTATGCCAAGGGACAGATCATTCAGGCAGAAAATAAATAAGGGAATACAAGCTTTAAATGACATTTTAAACCAGATAGATTTAATAGGTATTTAGAGGACACTCCCCCTGAAAGCAAAATAATACACTATCTACTCAAGAACATATGAAACATTCCCCAGGATATACCACCTTTTGGGACATATATCTAACCATGGAAAATTTCAGAAAATTAAACCACAATCAAGTGTATTTTACTATCACAACACTATGAGTTTAGAAATCAATTACAGGGGGAAAAAGTTGTAAAAAATACAAACACATGGAGGCTAAACAGTGTTCTGTAAATAGATCAGTGAAGAAATGAGAGACAAAATTTAAAAATACATAGAAACAAACGACAGTGAAAACAAAATGACTCAAAACCTATGAGATGAAGCAAAATCAGTTCTATCGGGGAAGTTTATAGCAATTTCACCTCACCTCAGAAAATAGAAATATCTCACATAAAAAATTGAACAATACTCCTAAAGCAACTATTGAAATAAGAAAAAGGAAAACCCAAATTCAGTAGGAGTAAATAAATCATAAAAGTCAGAGCAAAAAAAATAGAAATAGAAGTGAAGAAAACAATAAAGACCAATAAAATTAAAACTTGGTTATTTGAGAAGATAAAATTGATAAATCTTTAGTCAGATTCCTCAGTAAATAAAAAGGGGGTCTGAAATTAATAAAATTATAAATAAAAAGGAGAAATTTCAACTGAAATATGTACAAATTCTATGTAGAAAAATACATAGAAATATGTAGGTTTATAAGACTACTGCAAACAATTATGCCAATAAATTAGACAACTGGTAAACCATGGACAAATTCTTGGAATGGTACAACATTCCACAGTTTAATAAGGAAGACTTAGAAAATACAAACTGACTAATCACAATTAGTGAAACTGAAACTGTAATTTAAAATCTTCCAACAAACAAAAGTCCAGGAACTGATGGATTCACAGACAAATTCTATCAAACATTTATTTAAAATTTTTTTGATAGGTCACCTATAGACTGTTTCTTAAATATTTATCAATTTACTTGTTTAATTATTTTTGGCTGCCCTGGGTTTTCATTGCTGCATGTAGATCAGAGAATTAAAGCTTAGGCAGGTTGATAGGCAGTCCAAGGCCCTTTAAGGAGGGGATGAACATTCTCACTCATAGTTTCCTTAAGCTCTGTGCAATAATGTATCTTGCCCAAGAATTGGCCTTTCTTTAATTCCAGAGCTAATAATTACACAGCAGAGGTATATCTTACTCATGAGTATGCTTTTCTTAGGCTCTATGTTAATGATTATAATTGTAACAAATCTTGTCTTGGAACCTGTTTCTCAGCAACAATAACTCGCCAAGAAAAACATTGCCCTGGAACATGTTTCTTCTGGATAATCTTGCACTGAAATTATCTCAGGATGTACGCCTTGGGAAAGGGTCTGGTAAAACTTCTACAGCCTTCTACAGCCTTGAGGTATTCTTTTTATCTATTCTCAGTATCCAGTTGAAAAGTATATGATGCTCTGCTTAAACTAGTGAGGCAGGTCCTCTTTCTAGCCCCTTCTGATGTCTATGTCAGAAACTTTCTTTGTCCTTTGACTTTAAATAAAAATCTTTGCTGAACGCAAAAATCTTTGTATGCATCAAAGATCTGCATGACTGAGACTGTGTCTTTGGTCCCAGAGTTAAATCTTCCCCTTTGGAGGCCAAAAACTTGGCAATGAACACTGTAAGCCATCACTTTCTCTAGCTGCAGTGAATGGGGGNACTTTAAATAAAAATCTTTGCTGAACGCAAAAATCTTTGTATGCATCAAAGATCTGCATGACTGAGACTGTGTCTTTGGTCCCAGAGTTAAATCTTCCCCTTTGGAGGCCAAAAACTTGGCAATGAACACTGTAAGCCATCACTTTCTCTAGCTGCAGTGAATGGGGGCTACTCTCTAGTTGTGATATGCAGGTTTCTTACTGTGGTGGCTTCTCTTTTTCAGAGCACAGACTCTATTGCACACAGGCTTCAGTAGTTGTGGTTCACAGGCTCATAGTTGTAGTTCATGAGCTCTAGAAAAGAAGTTCAGAAGTTGTGGTATATGGGCTTAGTTACCCCATGGCCTGTGGAATCTTTCTGGATCAGATCAAACTCATGTCCCTGCATTTGCAGGTGGATTCCAACCACTGGACTATTAGGGAAGCCCCATCAAACATCCTGTCAAATATTAAAGAGCTAATACTTATCATTCTCAAATTCTTCCAAACATTACAGAGGGAGTAACACTCCCAAGTTACTTCTACAAGGCCACCACCACCCTGATATCAAACTAATATATTTAAAAAAAAAAGGAAATTTCAGACCCATATCACTGACAAACATAGATGCAAAAATCCTCAAAAACAAAACAAAAAACACCAACTAGCACATACACTCCAATNTTTTTTTTTTTTCAGTTCAGACAGTTCAGTTCAATTGCTCATTCTGGTCCGACTCTTTGCAACCCCATGAACCGCAGCACCCCAGGCCTCTCTGTCCATCTCCAATTCCTAGGGTCCACCCAAACCCATTTAGTCGGTGTTGCCATCCAGCCATCTCATCTTCTGTCATCCCCTTCTCCTCCTGCACTCAATCTTTCCCAGCATCAGGGGCTTTTCAAATGAGTCACTTCTCTGCAACAGGTGGCCAAAATATTGGAGTTTCAGCTTCAACATCAGTCCCTCCAATGAACACCCAGGACTGATTTCCTTTAGGATGGACTGGTTGTATCTCCTTGCTGTCCAGGGGACTCTCAAATGTCTTCTCCAANATCCCCTTCTCCTCCTGCACTCAATCTTTCCCAGCATCAGGGGCTTTTCAAATGAGTCACTTCTCTGCAACAGGTGGCCAAAATATTGGAGTTTCAGCTTCAACATCAGTCCCTCCAATGAACACCCAGGACTGATTTCCTTTAGGATGGACTGGTTGTATCTCCTTGCTGTCCAGGGGACTCTCAAATGTCTTCTCCAAAACCACAGTTCAAAAGCATCAATTCTTTGGTGCTCAGCTTTCTTTATAGTACAACTCTCACATCTATACATGACTACTGGGAAAATTATAGCTTTGACTAGATGGACCTTTGTTGACAAAGTAATGTCTCTGCTTTTTAATATATCTAGGTTTGTCATATCTAGGTGTTCATTGTAGGGACTGATGCTGAAGCTGAAACTCCAATAACTTGGTCATCTGATGTGAAGAACTGATTCATTTGAAAAGACCCTGATGCTGGGAAAGATTGAAGATGGGAGGAGAAGAGGATGACAGAGAATGAGATGATTGGATGGCATCACCGACTCAATGGACATGAGTTTGAGTAAGCTCTGGAAGTTGGTGATGAACAGGGAGACCTGGTGTGCTGCAGTCCGTGAGGTCGCAAAGAATTGGACACAACTGAACAACTGAACCTAACTGAATTTGAAATTATATCAACACTTGAGAGTATCTATTAGTTACATGAAACTAGAATATCAATGATCCCCCTGATTTTCTATTCACTTGACTTTCCTCAATTCTACATCTCCAAATTTGTTATTTATTGATTTAATTTTACATTTTGTGATGTAATTTTATTCCAGCATTTTTTTTATGCTATCTATTGGTGGAATCTAAGTGTGGAAATCAAAATAATGGTCTTTACACTCTGCTGAATATGTAATATTTTTCAAGGCAGTATAAAAATCTTGTTCCTGTGCTGTTGGTATGAAAAATCACCAGGGTCTAGATATGGCGAGTTTTTTCTTAATTCTCTAGCCATGAAATTAAAAGATGCTTACTACTTGGAAAGAAAGTTATGACCAACCTGGATAGCATATTCAAAAGCAGAGACATTACTTTGCCAACAAAGGTCCGTCTAGTCAAGGCTATGGTTTTTCCAGAGGTCATGTATGAATGTGAAAGTTGGACTGTGAAGAAAGCTGAGTGGTGAAGAACTGATGCTTTTGAATCGTGGTGCTGGAGAAGATTTTTGAAAGTCCCTTGGACTGCAAGGAATTCAAGTCAATCAGTACTAAAATCAGTCTTGAGTATTCACTGGAAGGACTGATGCTGAAGCTGAAGCTGAAACTTCAATCCTTTGACCCTCTGATGGGAAAAGCTGACTCAATGGAAAAGTGCCTGATGCTCTGAAAGACTGAGAGCAGCAGAAGAAGAGGGTGACAGAGGATGAAATGGTTGGATGGTATCACTGATTCAGTGGACATGAATTTGAGGAAACTCAGGGTGATAGTGAAGGACAGGGAAGCCTGGTGTGCTGCAGTCCTCAGGGTCACAGAATCAGACATGACTTAGCAAGTGAACAACAGTATTCTGAATACATTTCTCTATATAATGTAAATATTTTTCTATTGTTTTCCCTGGCATGCAGGAATAGGCTGTTGCCAGATTTCACATCACTTTTTTTTTCTCCAAAAGGGCAATTTATTTAAAATATCTAGATTGGTATCTACTACTATTTGGATTGGCATGATATATTCCCTTCTTTTCTAAAACCTTATATTTTCCACAGCTTTATTATTTCTGTGATAACTTTTTCCTAGCCATATCTTTACCTATTTTTTATCTTTCCTTTCTTTTTTCTTTCTTTTTTTTTTTACAGTTCTTTTTAGAATCTTTGCCTGAATATTGTGGCTCAGACAGTAATGTGTCTGCCTACAATGCGAGAGATCTGGGTTCGATCCCTGGGTCCAGACGATCCTCTGGAGAAGGAAATGGCAACCCACTCCAGTACTCTTGCCTGGAAAATCCCATGGATGGAGGAGCCCAGTAGGCTACAGTCTATGGGGTTGCAAAGAGTTGGACACTACTGAGCGACTTCTCTTCACTTCACTTCATTTCCACTATTCTTTGTGATTTACTACTTTAAATATGTATCAATTTGCTTTATTCTTGAAGAAATTAATTTAGTTTTAAATTCACATTCTGTAGATTTTATCATTGGAGAAATCACAATTCATATTTCCAAGAAATGTTTCTTCTTCTCCTTATTATTTTCTGTTTGTTTCTGTGGAATTGTTTCTAAAAATCTAGTTGCATAAGATATTTTATTCTTCCTTTTCTCTTACTCAGTTGTCTTCTAATTGTGTGTGTGTGTGCTTAGTCGCTCAGCCTTGTCCAACTCTTTGCAACCCCATGGATTGTAGCATACCAGGCTCCTCCATCCATGAATTTTTCCAGGGAAGAATACTGGAGTGGGTTGCCATTTCTTTCTCCAGGGGATCTTCCCAACCCAAGGATCAAATTCATATCATTACATCTTCTGCATTGGCCTTCAAATCATTTACCACTAGCACCATCTTCTAATTAGTTGTATCTTTTTATTTTGGATTTATTTTTTAATTGAAGAATAACTGCTTTACAGAATTTGGTTGGTTTCTGCAAAACATCACAATTAATTATTTTTTATTTTTATTTTTATCTTTCATGCTTTTAGTGTTTCTCATACAGCTAATGATAGTTGATGTTTAAATTTAAATTAAAAACTATTTTTGTTTTCTTTTAAGGATTTATTGTGTTCTTTTATTAGAATATCTGTACCAGTATATCTCTCAACTGATGAAAAAAGGCAAGCTTTTTACTTTTATTTTAAAAATAGTCTTTCACATATCACAATAAACTATATATTTTAAATTTCTTTAATATTAGTTATTGCAAAATAACCCAGTATTACCTCACTTTAAAAAATAGTTTTAGGGGCAGAAGATTGATGCTGGCTGCATGGATTTAGCCTAGGGGGACAGGAAAGAGGAGCTCCACAAGTGGAAATGCTCCTGGAAAAACCCAGAATGTTTAGAAGTGAAGCGCCACTTTTGAGTGATATGCAAAGGGAGGTGCTGCCACTACAGCCTCTCTCCCAGTCTTTCTGTAGGCACGAGAAAGGACTGTTACCACAGTGGATTCATATACCTCAGTCTGTTCCCACCTCAACCCCTTATGCCTGGGCAAGTTGTATGCACCAGTTTGTCTGAGACAGTTCTAGCTTTAGCACCTGTGGAACTTATGAGCATATACATGAAGGGTTGGGCAAGGTGAGAGTCTGAACTGTCTCCCTACTGCCCACAGAGGATCCCAATATATGATTACTGCAATCCTTGGGCCTGACTTCAGTAGATCTATGTGGGTGGCCCAGTGAAAACCATGGCTGAGAGATACAAGGGCTGATTGATGACATGGTTAAAGTGAGGCTGAAAGCAGTGCCAACAACAGAATAGCTTGTAAGCTTTCACAATGGGTGAAAGATGACAAAACAGAACATGCTTACAGATGAACAGCTTCAGAGGAGCAATACTCAGTGATGTGTCTCCCACTGGGAAGGCTCCAATTCCACCTACCTTGTTCTGCAGACCAGAAACACAGCTATGAAACACATCTGGGGGACTCTACTCTTAACAATCAGGGAGCAAACTGATAGGGAACTAACAACCGCAGATCAAAGGGGAAGCAACTCTCAATATCGAAGGCAGGCTCTGGTCACCACCACATCAAATCCTTTATCAAGGTGTAACAGCTAACACAAACTTAAGAAAGAGATGGAAGTCATCTATACTAAAAAGAGCTCTCACATCAGAAATAAATAGGTAAATAAATAAGTTATAGTAATGCTACCCATGAAGATTGCATAGGAATATTCTCACATGAAAATAGCCCTCCATGACACTGGGAAGGTGTGGCATTGAAAGGAAGAAGTCCCAGAGCATCTACCCTACAAGGAAAGCAGGGCTTGAATACAGTTCCACAGGCCTGGGTAGAATCAGAGACTCCACTCTTGGAGGACATACACACAAGGTCTCATGAGCACTGGGACCCAACACTAAACAGTAGCTCCATAGGAACATGGGCTAGATCAACCAAGGAATCATGGAAGGTTTTTAGGGGAGGCAGGAGTTAGCTCAAGCTCGCCATAGGGGAGTATTAATTGGCACGAGCTCTTCCAGAGGTCCCATTTTGACACATAGACCTGGCGCCAACCTACAGACTGTACATTCCACTGCTGAAATATCTCAAACCACCAGTAAACCAGGAAGATATACCCATGCATCATCAGATGGGCTACCTAAAGCTGTAGTAAATTCATAATCACTCCAAAGCATAACCCTTGAAATGACCCAGCCCACCAGGTGAACAAGATCCAACTCCATGCAACTTAGGGCAGGCACCAGTCCCTCACATCAGGAAATCTGAAACCTGGATAATAACCTTATTCACCAGTAAGCAGATACCAGAAGCAAGAGGAATTACAGTCCTGCAACCTACCAAAAGGAGACAACAAACAGAGTAAGTTAGACAAATATGAGATGACAGAGAAGTTGTACCTGACAAAGAAGGAAGATAGAAACCCATAAGAACAATTAGATAAAGAGAAAATAGACAATCTTCTTGAAAAAGAATACAGAGTAATAATAGTAAAAATGATCCAAAATCTCAGAAAAGAATAGATGCACAGACTGAGAAGATACAAGAAATGTTTAACAAAAAGACTTAAACAAGCAAACAGAGATGAGCAGCACAATAACTGAAATTAAAAATAGAATAGAAAAGCTCAATAGCAGAATAACTAAGGCAGAATGAAAAAGTGATCTGGAAAATAGAATGATGGACATCATTGCTGCAAAACAGAATTTAAAAAATGAAAACAGTTACCATCCGGGAGAGATGACTCAAGATGGCAGAGGAATAGGACAGGGAGACCACTTTCTCCCTTACAAATACATCAAAAGATCATCTGCTTGCAGAACAATTCCCACAGAACTACTTCTAAATGCTGGTGGAGAATCCCAGATGTCCAGAAATGTAAGCCAATCTTCTCAGAATGAGGTAAGACAAANCAGTTACCATCCGGGAGAGATGACTCAAGATGGCAGAGGAATAGGACAGGGAGACCACTTTCTCCCTTACAAATACATCAAAAGATCATCTGCTTGCAGAACAATTCCCACAGAACTACTTCTAAATGCTGGTGGAGAATCCCAGATGTCCAGAAATGTAAGCCAATCTTCTCAGAATGAGGTAAGACAAAGAATAAAGATGAAAAGTGAGACAAAATATAAAGATGAAAAGTGAGACAAAGGATTTCAGGATGGGGTCTGTCCTGGGAAGGGAGTCATGAAGGAGGAGAAATTTCCATACAATTAGGAAACTCCCACAGATGGGGTCAGTGGGGACCTAGGAACCTCAGAGGGAAGCTGACTGCAAGGGTCGGTCCTCAGAAGCCTGGAGTTGAATGCTGTGAACATACTCTGAGGGGGCTAATGTGACATAGCACAGACAGGACAGGGAAAACAATGGGATCATCAGAGAAACAAAAGACCATTCCTGGAAGTAGCAGGTGAAAAGAATAAAACCATGTAGTTAAACCGAGACTGTGCACTTTAGGGCAACTGTTGATTTTGAGAGCATGTGCAAGCCAGAACAAGGGAATATCTGAGACTGAACTGTCTCCACACTGCCCACAACAGGTCCAGAGAACTTCTTAGATATACTGGAGGATCTAAGTAGGAAACTCGACTGGAACAGGAAAAAGGAGGAAACACATGAACATTCCTCTCAGTAAACTATGATATATATACTTTCTGCCTCCTGGTTGTTGTTCAGTTGCACAGTCATGTCTGACTCTTTGTGATCCCATGGACTGCAGCATGCCAGGCTTCCCTGTCCTTCACCATCTCCTAGAGATTGCTCAAATTCATGGCCGTTGAGTCGGTGATTCCATCCATCTCATCCTCTGTCATTCACTTCTCCTCCTGCCTTCAGTCTTTCCCAAAATTAGGGTCTTTTCCAATGAGTCAGTTCTTCACATCAAGCGGTCAAAGTATTGGAACTTCTGCTTCAGCATCAGTCCTTCCAATGAATATNGCCTAAAGAAACAAAAGATCTGTATACAGAAAACTATTAAAAAAAAACTGATGAAAGAAATCAATGACACAGAAGGAGAATGTACTTGGATTGGAAGAATCAATATAGTGAAAATGACTATACTATCCAAAGGAATCTATAGATTCAACACAATCTCTACTGAATTACGAAGGGTATTTTCCACAGAACTAGATAAAAAAAATTTCACAGTTTGTACGGAAACACAAGAGACCCTGAATAGTCAAAGAAATCTTAAGAAAGAAGAATGATACTGGAGGAATCGACCTTCCTGACTTCATACTATACTGCAAAGCTACAATGATCAAGACAGTGTGGTACTGCCACAGAAACAGAAATACAGATCAATTGAGCAAAATATAAAGCCCAGAGATAAATCTACACATCTATGGATACATTGTCTATAAAAAAAGGAGGCAAAAATATACACTGGAGAAAGGACAGTCTATTGAACATGTGATGCTGGTAAAACTGGTCAACTTCTAGTAAAAGAATGAAATTAGAACACTTTCGAACACTATTAGTTCAGTTCAGTCAGTCAGTCACGTCCAACTCTTTGTGACCCCATGGACTGCTGCATGCCAGGTTCTAATACCATACACAAAAATAAATTCAAATTGAATTAAAGACCTTATCATAAGACCCAAAACTATAAAACTCTTAAAGGAAAATGTACACACAACATTCTCTGACATAAAACACAGCACGATTCTTTATGACACTTCCTAGAGTAATGGAAACAAAACCAAAAATAAACAAATTGGACCTAGCTAAGCTTAAAAGCTTTTTTACAACGAAGAAAACTGTAAGTAAAATGAAAAAACCTTCAGAGTTGGAAAAAGTGAAAGTGAAATTGTGAATCATTCAATCGTGTCTGACTTTTTGCTGCCCAATAGACTATAGCCCACCATGCTTCTCTGTCCATGGAATTTTACAGGCAAGAATATTGGAATGGGTTGTCATTTCCTTCTTCAGCAGATCTTCTTAACCCAGGGATCGAACCCAGGTCTCTTGCTTCACAGGTAAGTTCTTTACTGTCTTAGCCAAAGTCAGCCTTCTCGATGGAAACAACTGGAAACAATTAATCTCCAAAATATATAAGCAGCTCATGTAGCTCAATATCAGAAAAACAAACAAACAAAAAAACCTCAATTAAGAAGTGGACAGAAGACCTAAAGAGAAATTTCTCCAAAGAAGACATAGCAAAAGTGTTAGCCATTCAGTAGTGTCCAAGTCTTTGCAACCCCATGGACTGTAACCTGCCAGACTCCTCTGTCCATGGAATTATCCAGGTAAGTATGTTGAAGTTGTTTGCCATTCTCTTCTTCCATGGATCTTCCTGATCCAGGAATTGAACCTGTGTCTCTTGCATTGCAAGGCAGATTCTTTGCTGTCTGAACCACCAGGGAAGCCCTAAACACCAATGGTTAATAAACACATGAAAAGATGCTCAACACTGATAATTATTAGAGAAATGCAAATCAAAACCACAGTGAGATATCATCTCACACTGATCAGAATGGCCATCATCAAAGTGTTTTCAAAGAATAAATGCTGGAGAGGATATGGAGAAAAGAGAAACCTCTTATACTGCTAGTGGGGATACAAACTGATACAACCACTATGAACAGTATGGATATTCCTTTAAAAAGTAAGAATAAAATTACCATTTGACCCAGCAATTCCACTACTGGATATGTACGTTGAGGAAACCAGAATTGAAAACGACACATGTACCCCCATGTTCATTGCAACACTATTTACAATAGCTAAGACATGGAAGCTGGAGAAGGAAATTGCAAGCCACTCCAGTGTTCTTGCCTGGAGAATCTCAGGGACGGTGGCTGCTGTCTGTGGGGTCACACAGAGTCAGACACGACTGAAGCGACTTAGCAGCAGCAGCAGCAGAAAGACATGGAAGCAACCTAGATGTCCATCAGTAGATGAATTGATAAGGAAGTTGTGGTACATATAAATAATGTAATGTTTTTAAGCTATAATAAAGAACATATTTGATTGAGTTTTAATGACGTGATTGAACCTAGAGGCTCTTATAGAGAGTGAAGTTAGTCAGAAAGAGGAAGACATTGCATATTAACACACACACACATATATATATATATGTCTGTGTGTGTGTTAATATGCAATATATGTGGATTATATGTGGTATATATATATGGAAAGTAGAATGAGGGTACTGATGATGCAGGGCAGCAAAGGAGTTGCAGAAGTAAAGAATAGACTTTTAGACTTAAAGAGAGAAGTAGAGGATTGGATGATTTTAGAGAATAGTTTTGAAAAACTTTCATTAGCATGTGAATAATAGATAGCCACTGAGCGTTTGATGTATGATGCAGAGCACCCAAAGCTGGTGCTCTGTGACAACCTGGAAAGATGGAGTGGGGAAGGAGGTGGGAGGGGGATTCAGGATGGAGGGGACACAAGTATGCCTATGGCTGATTCATTTTCATGTATGGCAAAACCATAACAATATTGTAAAGTATGTATTCTCCAATTAAAATATATAAAATTTTAAAAATGAAAAGAAATGAGTACAGTCTAACAGATCCTTGGAACAGCATTAAACAAACCAAAATTCACCTTCTGGAGTTCTAGAATAAAAGGAAATAGATGAAGAAATATTTGAAGAGATTATATTTGGAAACTTTCCTAACTTGGGAAAGGAAACAGTACCCAAGATCAGGAAGGACAGGATAAACACAAGAAGAAACATGCTGAGAAACATATTAATCAAGCTAACAAAAATTAAATACAAAGATATTAGAAGCAACAAATAACATAAAAGGAAATCTCCATAAAGTTATCAGTAAATATTCAGGGAGTGGTATGAAATACTTAAATTGATGAAAACGAAAGATCTACAAGCAAGAATATGCTACCCACAAGGCTCTCATTCAAATTTGACAGAGAAATCAAAACTTTACAGCTTTAAAGACAAGCAAAAGCTAAGAGAAAGAATTCATCACCACCAAGTCAACTTTACAATAAATAATAAAGGAACTTCTCCAGGTGAGAAAAACAAGAGAATAAAAAGAAAGAAAGGAGAAAAAGAGGGGGGAAAAAAAAGAGGCCACAACTAGAAACAAGACAATCACAAACAGGAAAGCTCACTGGTAAAGGCAAGCATACAGCAAAACCAGAAAATTTTCCATGCATATTTACATAAAAGCCATAAACCATGAGGAAAGTACAAATGTACAAAATGGTAATTGCATCTGAAACTAAAAGAAGATAAATTTAAACCAACCTTATATCAATATATATATATATATATATATATATATATATATATATATATAAAGAGAGAGAGAGATGGCTATATCAGAATCTCATGGGAAGTGCAAACCAAAAAATTACAATAGATACACACACACACAAATAAAAACAACTCAAATGCAACACAAGATGTGCTCATCAAGCCACAAAAAGAGGAAGGGAAGAAAAAAGACCTACAGAAATTAACTCAAAATGATTAATAAAATGGCAATACAGACATATATATTCATAACTACCTTTAAAGTAAATGGATTAATAGTTTCAACCAAAAGACACTGACTGAATAGATACAAAAATAACACTTAAGGATGCAGTGTAAAAGAGGTCCTTTTGAGATCTAGCAACAAATACAAACTGAAAATGAAGGGAGGGAAAAGAAGGTATTCCATGCAAATGGAAATCAAAAGAAAGCTGAAAGAGCAAGGCTAATATCAGACAAAACAGACTTTAGGAGAAAGTCTATTATAATGGACAAGGAAGGACACAACCTAATGATCAGGGGATCAATCCAAAAGGAAGACATTACATTGTATACAGATATACACTCAGACAGGAATAATTCAATATAAGGCAGATGCTAACAGCCATAAAATGTGAAATTGACAGTAACAAAATAATAGTGGGGGACTTAAAAAACCTACTTATTCCACTGAACAGATCTTCAAGGCAGAAAATTAATGAAGAAACACAAGTTTTAAATGACACATTAGAACAGATAGGTTTAATTTTTATTTATAAGACATTCTATCTGAAAGCAGCAGAATATATTTTCTTCTCAAGTGCACATTGAATATTCTCTGGGATAGATCACATCTTAAGCCACAAACCAACCATCAGTGAATTTAACAAAGTGAAATCATACCAAGCATCTTTTCTGACCACAGCACTATGAGATTAGAAATCGATTACAGGGAAACAAAACAAAACAAAACTGAAACAAGCACACGAAGGCTAAACAATAGGTTATTCAGCAACCAATGGATCACTGAACAAACAGAGGAAAGACAAATACTTAGGGGAAAACATCAACAGAAAAGTGATTATCCAATGCCTATGGAGCATAGCACAAGCAGATCTAAGAAGGAAGTTTACATCAATACAATTTCACTGAAGAAAAATCTCAAACAAGCAATCTAAACTTGTACCTAAAGCAACAAGAGAAGAAACAAACAAAACTCAAACATAGCAAAAGAATGAAATCATAAAGACTAGGGCCATAATAAATGCAATGTGTGTGTCTGTGCTCTCTGTGTATGTGTGTGTGCATATGCACTCAGTAGTGTCCAACTCTTTGTGACCTCTTGAACTGTAGCCCACTATACCCTTTATCCATGGGTTTATCCCAGCAGGAATACAGGGTGAGTTGCAATTTCCTCCTCCAATAATAAATGCAACAGAGACAAAGAAAACAGTAGCAAAGAGAATTAAACGTTGGTTTTTTGAAAAGATAAACAAAATTGATAAAATTCAGACAGACTCATCAAGAAAAAAAGAATATGACTCAAATTGGTAAAATTAGAAATGAAAAAGAGTAACAACAGATGTCATAAATTCAAAGGATCATAAAAGACTATGACAAGAAGCTATAAGACAAAATATTGGACAATCTAGAAGAAGCTGAAACAGGAAGAAAAAAGAAAAGATAAATAGAACAATCTCGCATACTGAAATTGAAACACCTAACTTCTAACACAAAAAATCCAAGATTAGATGCTTCACAGGCAAATTCTATCAAATATTTAGGAAATAAATAACCTATCCTTCTGAAATTCTTTCAAAATATTGCAGAAAAAATAACACTCCTATAATCATTCTATGAAGCTACCAGCTCCCTGATACCAAAACCAGACAAAGATATCACAAAAAAGAGAAAATTCAGTTCAGTGTAGTTCAGTCACTCAGTTTTGTCTGACTCTTTGCAATGCCATGAACCACAGCACGCCAGGCCTACTTGTCCATCACCAACTCCCAGAGTTTACCCAAACTCATGTCCATTGAGTCAATGATGCCATCCAACCATCTAGTCTTCTGTCGTCCCTTCTCCTCCTGCCCTCAGTCTTTCCCAGCATCTTTCAAATGAATCAGTGCTTCACATGAGGTGGCCAAAATATTGGAGTTTCAGCTTCAACATCAATCCCTCCAATGAACACACAGCACTGATCTTTAGGATGGACTGGTTGGATCTCCTTGCAGTCGAAGGGACTCTCAAGAGTCTTCTCCAACACCACAGTTCAAAAGCATCAATTCTCTGGTGCTCAGCTTTCTTTATAGTCCAAATCTCACACCCATACATGACTATTGGAAAAACCATAGCCTTGAATAGATGNTCTTTAGGATGGACTGGTTGGATCTCCTTGCAGTCGAAGGGACTCTCAAGAGTCTTCTCCAACACCACAGTTCAAAAGCATCAATTCTCTGGTGCTCAGCTTTCTTTATAGTCCAAATCTCACACCCATACATGACTATTGGAAAAACCATAGCCTTGAATAGATGGACCTTTGTTGACAAAGTAATGTCTTTGACTTTTAATATACTATCTAGGTTGGTCATAACTTTCCTTCCAAGGAGTAAGCATCTTTTATTTTCATGGCTGCAATCAACATCTGCAGTGATTTTGGAGCCCAGAAAAATAAAGTCTGACACTGTTTCCANGAAGAGTTGAATCATTGGAAAAGACTCTGATGCTGGGAGGGATTGGGGGCAGGAGTCTCGAGAAGGGGATGATCGAGGATGAGATGGTTGGATAGCATCACTGACTCGATGGGCGTGAGTCTGAGTGAACTCCGGGAGCTGGTGATGTACAGGGAGGCCTGGCGTGCTGCGATTCATAGGGTCACAAAGAGTTGGACATGACTGAGCAACTGAACTGAACTGAACTGAACTGAATGATTAATGATTTTTAGTATATTTTATGGTTACTTATATGTCTTCTTTGACCATTTATATGCCCACTCACATCTTTTTTATTTTTATTATTGAGTTCTAATAGTTTTTCTGTAATATGAATATATGTCTATTATTAACTGTATAATTTTCATCTATGAAGCAACATGTATACTTCATTATGCATGCAAACCTCTTTATTAATGGCTCATTTGGGGGAGCTGTGCAGTTGGAGACTCCAGAAGGATAGCTCAGTGGGTGAGGGCAAGCTCAATAAAGCAGGTGAGGAGAGCCTGATGCCAGCAGGAAAATACATAGGAGCAAAGGGCTCATGCACCCCATCAGGTGATTCAGTATCCAGGCTCCCAGGGCTGGTCTCTGTATGCAATTCCTGTAGGGATACTCTGGGCCACAGACTAGGAGACTGAGTCTACTGGGGGACACTGGGCACTGTGCATGGTGTGAGGTATTCAACTGATTTCTTTATTTCAGATGCACCCATCATGTATTGGAACTATATATTGCAAAACTATTTCTTTCCCATTAAATATTTTCAACACTATCAAAAATCAATTGACTGGGCTTCCCTGGTGGCTCAGTGGTGAAGAAACCACCTGCCAATGCAGGAGACATGAGTTTGATCCCTGATTCAGGAAGCTCTCACAACTAAGCCCATGCACCACAACTATTGGGTCTCTGCTCTAGAGCCTGGGAGCCTCAACTATTAAGCCCACGTGCTGCAGCTGTTGAAGCCCCTGTGCCCTAGGACCCATGCTCCACAACAATAGAAGCCACTGCAATGAGAAGCCTGCACAATGCAACTAGTGTAGCCCCCATTCTCTGCAACTAGAGAAAAGCCTGCACAGCAATGAAGATCCAGTGCAGCCATAAGTAAATAAGTAATCAATTGGTCACAAATGTAGTTTCATTTTTGGACTCTCAATACTATTCTATTGATTAATATGTCATTTTATGCCAGTACCATGCTGCTTTGATTATTGTAATTTTGAAGTTAGTTTTAAAAATGAGAAGTCTGAGTCTTTCCACTTTGTTCTTCTTTTTCAAGATTGTTTTGGCTATGCTGGGTTCCTTGTATTTCCACATGAATTTGAAGGTCTGCTTTTCAATTTCTATGGAAAAACCATCTGATATTTTAATGGATTTGCAATGAATTTGTAGATTCACTTAATATACTTATGTGATTACAAATATCTTCAAAATGCTAAGGGACCTAAAATATCTATACTTAATCTAGACACTTTAGAAATTCTATATTTTTACATCTAACTGCCCCCTTCATCATCTGTGAGACATCTCAAACTTACTGCCTTCAAAGTAACTCTTGATGCTTCTTCCTATTATCTGAACTTCCTTAAATCTTTTCCATCTAATGGCACCCCTATTTATCTGGTGTATTGTGCTGAGAATGAAGTCAGATTCTTTGGCTATTGGTGTTTTTGACATAAAAATTTTCATTTTCTCATGATAAAAGAAGTCTGTGTTATATAGCTTAGATTGGGGCTGCTGCATGAGTACTTGCCTTCTCCAATATCCAGTCCTTGTCTTTATGATTCAAATTGACTGGTAAAACTACAATTTCACATCTGAGTTCCAAGCAGAAGGGTTTAGGAAGGGGATAAGAAGGCTATGACCTCTCCCTTTTAAGAAAAAAAATCTCAAAAAGCCCAAATTTCCCCACATATATTTTATTGGCCAATGTTTAACAATATACATTTTTGGTCATATATTTCTGAACGTGAGACAGAAAAATATAAATTTTATTTGCTTCATGGCACATCAGATAAATTTAGGGTTTTGTCGTTAAGAAAGAGGAAAGATGTATATTGGAATAAGAAGTTAGCAGAGAGTCAACCTGCAAATATCATTTTCCTTTTTTTCCCCCCTTCACACTCAAACTATGTTTTGTTCAATTTACATCCCAATAGCATAACAGTTGGTTTACTTTCTATCTCCAATGCCTTTTTATCCAAACCATCAACATATTTTGCTGAGAGTAGCATCCAGGTCTCTCTGCTGCTATTCTTTGTTTCTACATCCTCCAAATATCTTGTCAAAAAATGTTTTACAAAATGAAAATCTGAGAACATTGTTTTCTAGGTTGAAATTCATCTAGAGTTTCTTTGCCCTTAGTAGTCTTGTAATTAGCTGTGTGTCCTTGCATGGGTTGGCCTCTACCTGTTCTTATAGCCTTAAATCATACCATGCACTCTTAACTTTTTCTATTTTTGCCACATGGACATTTTCAGTCCCTCACACATATTGCACTTCCTGTCACAAGATGCATACCACTGCCTCTATTGGAATGCATTTTCCTTTTTCTTTGACTATTTAAAATAAAACCTTTTGTCCTTCTGATCTCCTTTATTAGGTCAGATTCTCCTGTAATAAGCTCCAACAGCTTTCTCCTGTGAAATATGTAGCACTGCAGTAATTTCCACTTATGGGATGGTTTGCTGTTCATCTGTTCCCCAGGAAGCTCTATGAAGATATTTGTTCATCATTATGTTCTTAGAATAGCATTTGACCTTGGTTACATTAAAACACTTGTTGAATGAATAAATGAATTAATAAAATAATAATTGAAGATATAAAATGGGGATGAGAGAATCAATTTTTTTGAGCTTCAGAAGTGCAAAATTAGGACTGATATATAGAAACTTTGGAAAACTGCATTACTGAAAAGAAAAGACTATTGTTACCTATAAAACTGCCTAACAGTTTGTCCTGTGAGTGTGTGATTTCATTCATTTATGAAATGGTTATCAAGAACCCAATGCATGTCCCAGCACTTGCTGTTTGTATGAACCTGACAGGTTCTCCAAGTCTTAGTTTCCTCATTTCCTCCAGTAACTGCATCTCCCAAGACTCTTCTCAGTCATTCTGCTGATGTCTACTCTTGTAACATTTATTTCAAACTCTCTTCACTGGTAATTAAAGATCTATTTATAAGGGTCATATCTCTATGATTTAGAAGTTCTACCAAAATTAATAGATGTTTCCATCATGTTGATTATTCACTGTCATTGTGACAAATAAATTCAAGAGATTTGATCTGATAGACAGAGTGCATGAAGATTATGGGCAGAAGTTTATAACATTGTACATGAGGCAGTGATCAAAACCATCCCCAAGAAAAAGAAATGTGAAAAGACAAAATGGTTACATGAGGCAGTCTTACAAATAGCTGAGGAAAGAAGAGAAATGGAAAGCAAATGAGAAAAAGAAAGATAACTCATCTGAAAGCAGAGTTCCAAAGAATAGCAAAGAGAGATAAGAAAGCCTTCTTAAGTGAACAGTGCAAAGAAACAGAAGAANAAGAAATGTGAAAAGACAAAATGGTTACATGAGGCAGTCTTACAAATAGCTGAGGAAAGAAGAGAAATGGAAAGCAAATGAGAAAAAGAAAGATAACTCATCTGAAAGCAGAGTTCCAAAGAATAGCAAAGAGAGATAAGAAAGCCTTCTTAAGTGAACAGTGCAAAGAAACAGAAGAAAACAAAAGAATGGGAAAGACTAGAGATCTCTTCAAGAAAATTAGAGATACCAAGGGAACACTTCATGCAGATGGGCACAATAAAGGGTAGAAATGGTATGGACCTAACAGAAGCAGAAGATATTAAGAACAGGTGGCAAGAATACATAGAACTATACAAAAAAAGATGTTAATGACTCAGATAATCTCGATGGTGTGATCACTTATCTAGAGTCAGACATTCTGGCGTGAGAAGAAATGGGCCTTAAGGATGACTACAAGCAAAGCTAGTGGAGATGATGGCATTCTAGCTGAGCTATTACAAATCTTAAAAGATGATGTTGTGAAAGTGCTGCACTCAATATGCCAGCAAATTTGGAGAACTCAGCAGAGGCCACAAGACTGGAAAAGGTCAGTTTTCATTCCAATCCCAAAGAAAGGCAATGCCAAAGAATGTTCAACTACTGTTAAGTTGTGCTCATACTAGCAAGGTAATGATCAAAGTTCTTCAAGTTGGGCTCCAATAGTACGTGAACTGAGAACTTCCAAATGTACAAGCTGAATTTACAAAAGACAGAGGAACCAGAGATCAAACTGCCAACATCTGTTGGATCATAGGAAAGCAAGGAAATTCCAGAAAATCGTCTATTTCCACTTCACTGACTAAATTAAAGATTTTAGGTGGATCACAACAAACTGTGGAAAATTCTTAAAAAGATTGGAATACCAGACTATCTTACCTGCCTCCTGAGAAACCTGTATGCAGATCAAGAAGCAACAGTTAGAACTGAACATGGAACAATGGACTGTTTCAAAATTGGAAAAGGAGTACATTAAGGCTGAAAATAATACCTTGCTTATTTCACTTATACGCAGAGTACATGATGCGAGATGTCAGGCTGGATGAAGCTCAAGCTGGAATCAAGATAGTCAGGAGAAATATCAATAACCTCAGATATGCAGATACCACCACCCTTATGGCAGAAAGTGAAGAGGAACAAAAGGGCCTCTTGATGAAGGTGAAAGAGGAGAGTGAAAAGGCTGTTTTTTTCACTAAACATTCAAAAAACGAAGATCCAGTCTCATCATTTCATGGGAAATAAAATGGGAAAAAATAGAAACAGTGACAGACTTTATTTTCCAGGGCTCCAAAGTCACTGTGGATGGTGACTGCAGCCATGAAATTAAAAGATGTTTGCTCCTTGGAAGAAAAGCTATGACAATCCTAGCAGTGTATTTAATAGCCAAGACATCAGTTTGCCAACAAAAGTCTATAGAGTCAAAGCCATGTTTTCTCCAGTAGTCATATATGGATGTGAGAGTCAGACCATAAAGAAAGCTGAGTTCCTAACAATTGATGCTTTTGAACTGTGGTATTGGAGAAGACTCTTGAAAGTCCCTTGGACAGCAATGAGATCAAAGCAGGCAATGCTAAAGGAAATCAGTCCTGGATATTCATTGGAAGGACTGATGCTGAAACAAAAGTGCCAACCCTTTGGCCACCTGATGTGAAGAGCCAACTTGTTGAAGACCCTGGATGGTGAGAAGGATTGAGAACAAGAAGACAAGGGACAACAGAGAATGAAATTGTTGGATGACATCATAGATTCAATGGATGTGAGTTTGAGCAAACTCCAGGAAACAGTGGACAGGGACGTCTGGTGTACTGCAGTCCATGAGGTTGCAAAGAGTTGGACATGACTGAACAACTGAACACAACAGTTGTCATCCTAATGAACCATGCTAGGTGTTTATAGAATTCAGCATTGAACAAATTGGAGCCGATTCCTGCTCTCAGGAAATCCGAGAGCAGGAGTCTAGTGGGGAGAAAGGAAGAAGTGAAATATCCATAAAACAATGAAATGCTAAATTGGAATAAGCATTGCAAGGGGCAAGTTAAGAATTATGATTTGGGTATAAAGCGGGACTAATTTAGATGTGAATTTGGGACAATTTTTCTAGATAGTGAAGTTTAAGCAAACACTTGACAAATGACTAAAGAGTTGAATTAGCAAGGAGTAGGAGGAAAAATATCCCAGGTAGGAGTATAATGCCCCCGAAGTGGATCAGAGTTTGTTGTGTCTTTCCAGAATATCTGGATGCTGGCAGTTCCTCTGCAGCACTCTGATAAAGGCAAAGAATATTGGGGCATTTTCTCCCTTTTGTCTTGGGAGAGTGTATTTCCATTAATGTATTGTGCTTGAGGTTAGTTAAGACCTCAGAGTCTTGATCAAATAAATGGTTGTTAGGGAAGTTATGCACTTTCAAATGTTTGACACTAAAGAGGAGATTTTAAATAACACTAACTATCTCTAGGTTTTAATGTTATTTTTCATAATATTTTGTTTATGAGATAATATTTAACCTTTAATCTTGTTATATTTTACTTTTTCTTTAGCAGATATCATTGGATTGCTGCTAAGTCACTTCAGTCATGTCCGACTCTGTGCGACCCCGTAGACGGCAGCCCACCAGGCTCCCCTGTCCCTGGGATTCTCCAGGCAAGAACACTGGAGTGGGTTGCCATTTCCTTCTCCAATGCATGGAAGTGAAAAGTGAAAAGTGAAAGTGAAGTCATTCAGTTGTATCCGACTCTTAGCAACCCCACGGACTGCAGCCTTCCAGGCTCCTCCATCTATGGGATTTTCCAGGCAAGAGTACTGGAGTGGAGTGCCATTGCCTTCTTCGATCATTGGATTACAGCACACTAATTATCTATTAAGACCATCACATACTTTTTGTTCAAGAGAAGTAAAATACATATGGAAGAAAAAGCAATGTGATGATGGCAAATATGTCAATGTGCAGAAAGCATCTGCTGTACAACTAAGGCAGATACGGTCTTAATGTCAAAGGAAGGCTTTTAGTTTCAAGAATTAATGAACAGATGAGGGAGGCCCTGAAACAATGACAGGAAAAGAAGATGTGGGTGTTTTTTTAAATTATAATAATGCCGATAGATAAGATGAAAAGTGTATAGAGGTATCAGGGAATCAGTCTCCCTCACTTGAAGTGACTTACAGCTGTTGGACGCTAAAAATAATCTGACTGTAGTATTTTGTGTAAACGAATGCATATATACTACATTACAGGGAAAGGGAAATAAAGACTCGTATCCAAAACTTTCACATAGTAAAGTGCTTAAACAGTAGAGTGTCCAGGAATTTGGGTATCCTTGACCTTAGAATTCCCGTCACTTGCACGCTGACGTTCTCTCTTCCCCTTGCATCTCTAGAAGAGCATCTCTCGTTTCTAGAAAGCAGAACTTAGACAAATAAGGGCTCAGAGTCGTATGGGTGTTTGAAAGATGGTGGTAGTTATGAGAAAAGTCACTTTTTCTATACTTTAAAGCCTTGAGAATGAAATTTAAAACTGAGATGAGTTTCCTATCCCTCTTGAGGCAAGCATGCTCTGTACTACAGCTCATTCTCAAAGCAGGAGTGTGACCTTAGCTGATTTTTTTTGCCATTCCTGGTTTGGATTCAGGCTTTTCAGCGATACAAATACTAGTCATTTTGCTCATCCACTTATGATTCTAGCCCTAAATTGTGAGAGTCATTAAATCTTCTGGTCTCAACTTTTGCTCTGTTCAAAGAACACTCTTTACCTTCGCTTCAACACTCTATTTTTGATTAAAATAATAAGAGAATTAGAGTTTATAGGGAGCTTATAATTTGCTATGCATTTTGCTAGGGGTTACATCCCTTATTAAAAAATTAGAGAACACAAATAGTATAAATATTTTATATATATAATGTTTATATATACATATGGAAAAATGTAAACATACATGAAAATATTATCTACATAGCTAGACACACAAGAAAAACCCATGTACAAACCTATGCATGGAAAAGGATCTGGAAAGAAGTACAAAATATGAAGTAATTACCTAAGTTTTGTAAGGGAGTAGATGATTTTGCTTGCTTTGTACTTTTCTGCATTTTTGAAACTTCTTAGCTGAGAATGTTTGGAATCAATCATTAAAAAGAACAAAATGAATATGGGATAAAATATTGTAGATCCCCAAAATGCAAAGCATAAGATTGTAAAGCTTATTATATAAATTATTTTATGCATTTTCTACTGGAGTCATGATATACCCTAATAAGATAGTGAGATAAAGCTGTGTCTTAGAGGCCCTCTTCCTGCAGAATCTCTGTGAATGTCTGACTTACAGAAGAGGCCAGCTTTAATGAGAAACAATTCTGGGGCCTATATTAGAGTGAACTTGCAGGCAGCTCTCTGTAGCTTTAACAAGTGTAATTAGAAATGAAATTGAAGCCTTTCGTTGTCCAGGAACTTACAAGGTGAAATGAGTCAGCTGCATTTGTGTAGTCTAGGGCAGAGAAAGAACAATCTATTCATCAATGAGCAATTTATTCTCTATAAATTAGAGAATATAAATACTATAAAGTCCATATTAGAGCCACAGTGTTTGTCAGTCACTTATACTTTTTGTATTTGTTTTCTCATATGTAACATGAACATGTTGAACTAGTCTTTGAGGACTTCTTCAGACCTCAACATCTGGAATTCTGAGTCAACATGAATTTCACCATGAAAAAACTTAGAACATGCAGAGGAATAATAGAACTGTTACTGAGTTCAAACTCGTTCTGCTCACTAAGTTCAAACTTGTTCTGATCACTGGGAGACAAGTTGTTGGAACAAGAATAATGACTTTATTCGGAAAGCCAGCAGACCAAGAAAATGGCAGATTCATGTCCTAGAGAACCATCTTACCTGAGTTAAAATTGGCTTCTTTTGTGTTTAAAGGGGAGGGGATGTGATTAGTTGTTGCAGACTTCTTGGTGTCAGAATCTTGCATCCGTCTGCATAGATGAGGTCATGATATTCTTGAAAATCTTTAATTAAACAAATATTATTCCCTATGCTACAAATTTTTATCTCTATCTGAATGGAAGAATGTTATACTTTAAAGGTCAGAACTTTGAAAATAGGCTCTTTTGTGTATTTCAGGCTATAGGCAAAATTCTTTTACAAAAGTACAGAGTCAACATGACTAAGTCCAGGCAACAGAGCATGAAGGTTAAAGTAAGAGAAACAGATCCAAAGTGGAATCATGTTTTTTCTTCCCTATTACAGAACTACAGATGAAGGATAAATGGAACTTTCTGTTTAAGATCAAGAAAGAAATCAGGAGCAAATGGTCCCAAGAGGAACTTCACTTATAGTAAGGAAAAAAAAAAACAAAAAACAAAAACAACTTTCACCTTTTACTGAAAACCAGTCTCATGGGTTTTTGTTGTGGTTTGCAGTGCTTTTTCTTTTTATTCCCCCCCCCCTCCATTGTGTAGTTAAAATCACCTGAAAGAGAAGGGCCCATGTGGCTGTTTTCTGGTCAGCTTGAAGGGACAAGTGGAAATTTTGTTACTGTTGTTCAGTCACTAAGTTGTGTTCAACTCTTGGCAACCACATGGACTAAAGCACACCAGACTTCCCTGTCCTTCACTATCTCCCAGAGTTTGCTCAGACTTATGTTTATTGTGTTGATGATGCCACCCAAACATCTCATCTTCTGAAGCCCCATTCTCCTCTGTCCCTTAATCCTTCCCAGCACCATGGTTTTTTCCAGTGAGTTAGCTCTTTGCATCAGGTGGCCAAAGGACTGGAGGTTCAGCTTCAGCATCAGTCCTTCCAATGAATATTCAGGTTTTATTTCCTTTAGTATTGACTGGTTTGATCTCCTTGCTGTCCAAGGGACTCTTAAGAATCTTCTCAAGCACCACAGTTCAAAACCTTCAATCATTCAACCTTCTTTATGGTCCAACTCTGACATCCATATACGACTACTGGAAAAACCATAGCTTTGCTATACTGACCTTTGTTGGCAAAGTGATGGGTCTGCTTTTTAATATACTGACTAGTTTTGTCATAGCTTTCCTTCCAAGGAGCAACTGTCTTTTACTTTCATGGCTGAAGTCACCATCCACAGTGATTTTGGATCATTGAAGATAAAGAAAATAAAAGAAAATAAAATCTATCACTGTTTCTACTTTTTTTTCCCATCTATTTTCCATGAAGTGAAGGAACTGTATGCCAGGATCTTCGTTTTTTGAATGTAGAGTTTTAAGCCAGCTTTTTCATTCTCTTTCACCCAGATCAAGAGACTCTCTAGTTCCTTTTCACTTTCTGCCTTTAGAGTGGTATCATCTGAATATCTGAGGTTGTTGATATTTCTCCCAGCAATCTTGATTTCAGCTTGTGATTCATCCAGCCCAGTATTTGGCATGATGGACTCTGCATATAAATTGAATAAGCAGAGTGACAATATACAGCCTTATAAGCAGAGTGACCATATACAGCCTTGATGAACTCCTTTCTCAATTTTGAACCAGTCCATTGTTCTGTGTCCAGTTTTGACTACTGCTTTTTGACTTGCATAGAGGTTTCTCAAGAGCAGGTTAGGTAGTCTGGTATTCCCATCTCTTTCAGAATTTTCCACAGATTTTTGTGACCCACACAGTCAAAGACTTTAGCATAGTCAATGAAGCAGAAAAATTTCTGGAATTCCCTTGCTTTCTCTATGATCCAGTGGATGTTGGCAATTTGATCTCTGGTACCTCTGCCTTTTCTAAATTCAGCTTGAATATCTAGAAGTTCTTGGTTCATGTACCGTTGAAGCCTAGCTTTAAGAATTTTGAGAATTACCTTGCTAGCATGTGAAATGAGCTAAATATACCATAGTTTGAATCTTTGTCATTACTCTTGTTTGGTTTTGGAATGAAAAGTGACCTTTGTGGCCACTATTGAGTTTTCTAAATTTGTTTACATATTGAGTGCAGCATTTTAACAGCATCAGCTTTTAGGATTTTAAACAGCTCAGCTGGAATTTCATCATCATCTCTAGCTTTGTTTATGGCAATGCTTCCTAAAGCCCACTTGTCTTCACATTCCATTATGTCTGGTTCTAGGTGAATGATCACACCATCATGCTTATCTGGTTCATTAAGACTTTTTTTTTGTATAGCTCTATGTATTCTTGCCACCTCTTCCAACTCTTTAGGTTCTTCTATGTCCTTGTCACTTCTGTCCTTTATTAATCATCCTTGCATAAAATGTTCCCTCAGTATCACCAATTTTCTTGAAGAGATCGGTAGTCTGCTATTCTATCATTTTCCTCTATGTCTCCATTTTTCACATAGAAGGCTTTTAAAAAATCTCTCCTTGCTATTCTGTGGAACTCTGCCTTCAGTTGTGTATATCTTTCTTTTTCTCCTTTGCCTTTTGCTTATCTTCTTTCCTTAACTATTTGTAAGGCCTCCTCAGACATCTATTTTGCCTTTTTGCATTTCTTTCTCTTGGGATGGTTTTGGTCACTGCCTCTTGTAAAATGTTATGAACCTCTGTTCACAGTTCTTCAGGCATTCTGTCTACCAGATCTAATCTCTTGATTCTACTCACTACCTCCACCATATAATCATAAGGGAATTAATTTAGGTCATACCTGAATGGCCAAGTGGTTTTTCCTACTTTCTCCAATTTAAGCCTGAATCTTGAAACAATGTGCTGATGATCAGAGACACAGTCAGCTCCAGGTCTTATTTTTTGCTGACTGTATAGAACTTCTCCATCTTCAGCTGCAAAGAATATAATCAATCTGATTTCGGTATTGAACATCTGGTGATTTCCATGTTTACAGTCATCTGTTCCATTGTTGGAAGTATGTATTTGCTATGACCAGTGTGTTTTCTTAACAAAACTTTGTTAGTCTTTGCAGTGCTTCATTTCAGAGCTCAAAAACTTTTAGAAGACATAACTTTATAGAGGAAGGAAATCTAGAAAGTAAAGTGGATATGGGAGCAGCCAGAGTTGAGAGATCAGTGATTCAAATCTGAAGGCAAATGGAAAGTACTGTGTATGGCTTGGTCTGGGAAAGATAAATGTGCATTCTCTCCCAGAGCGTAAGCCTAACTATAGACTGAGAGTGTTCAACTTTCTACCTTCAGGCCACATGTTTCCTATAAACCTGAGACTCCAACATTCAGTTATCCATTTGGCATTTCTACTTGGATGTCTCATAAACATTTAAAGGTTACACGTTGCCCTTAGCTTCCTCCTCTAGCCTGGTTTGCCTCAGTTTTTTTCCATCTTTGTAAATGGCACCACCATTGATTCAGTTACTGAAGCCAGAAAACTGCAAGTCATTCTTGACTCTTCCTTTGCCCTTATTCTCCACATCTAATTCATTAGCAAGTCCTGTCAATTCACTCTCAAAAATGTACCTCAATTCCATCTATTTTTCTCAATCTTGAGAACTCTTATTCTATCTATATCACCTTCAAGTTTTACCCAAACTTCTCAATAGCCTACAGATTGGTTTCATCATTTTCTTGGGTGCCCCTATGATTTATTTGCCATCACAGCCAGAAGGATTAAAAAGCAACAACAACATCAACAACAACAACAACAACTTATGTCAGTTTTCTGCTTATGTTCACTGTTCTTAGGATAAAAACTATGCTGTTAGTCATGAATTATATGTGCCTGTATAATCTGGCTCATTCTCCTCCATATCAGCAGCTACTTTTTCATTTTTAAAATATCTAGGTTTAACATTTTTTCAAGTCTCAAAACACAGCCACTTCTTTGCTTTTTCTCTATACGGAATATTTTTTTTCCCCATCAGATCTCACTATGGTTTGCCTCTATTATCAATCCTCAGCTTAAATTCCTCTTCATCAAAATGTCTTTGTCACGACTACCTTGTGGAAACTCAGACCTTTCTCTCATTCTGTACCATGGCTGTAAGGTCGGATGCCGGGGGCCATGATGGGCCGGCCCTTCCCTCCCCCGCCGGTGGGGGTGAAGTCCCTAGGGAGGGAGCCTCCCAGATCCTGGGGCCAGTAGCAGTACAGTCTGCCAGCTAAAGCCACCCCACCCCAGTCAGGTAGAAGGACCTATCAGCTCGTGACACCTCTGCCGGCAACCTATCCAAAGCCCCATCCATCAACCCGGCCACCCCTTGCAACGTGCATATATAAAGAAACTTCTAACACGGTACTGGCACCCGGACTTCCTCGACCTGCCCCTTTCAGGTCTGGGAACCCCAGCCAGGAGCGCTTCGCCATTAAAGCTTGTTAGACACTTTTTGGGTGTCCTGGTCGTCTTTACCTAACAGTGACACCCTTTAATTTTCCTTGGAGCTTAATTTTAGTCAGTTATTGTCTAGATATTGATTAATTTAACTGTGAATAGCCAGTGTTGTCTACTTGAATCTGAGCTTTCAGAAGATGGCCCTGAGGCAGGAGATAAATTGGCCCCAGACTGAGCAGCTGGAGTTCGTCCCTTGTGGACAGAGCAAGATAATAGAGGAGGCTAGGTCCTGCTCAGATAAAATATAAAGACCACATGTTTCTCATTCTCTAAGTCAAGTTCCTTGGAGATCAAAAGGGGAATAATGTTAACCTACCCATAGATCTCGATGCTGGAAGCCATCTTGGTTGAGAGATGCATACACACACATGGAGGATCCAGAGATATACCAAAAACAGACTCAGAACCAGGCAGTCAAAATGATTGACCAAGAAAACCTGAAAGAAAGGCTCCATATAAGTGATTTAAACTGACAGGAGGGCACAACTCTCTCTCTCAGTCTGCCCATGTGTCCATCCACATGTACTGTACTTTTTTACTTCTAATAAACACTTTTGTTTCACTACTTTCCATTTTTGCGGGAATTCTTTCTGTAAAGCCAAAGGGCCAGGGCCTTGTCACTGACTACTGGTCTAGTGGCTAGGATTCAGCATTCTCACCACTGTGGTCCAAACTCAGTCTCTGGCCAGGAACCAAAACCCTGCTTCAAGCTGCTGCAGGTCGAGACCACCGAGATCAGACTTTACCTTCTTGTGGGATCCACTGCCCGTACACAGGGCTAGCACATAATAGGCATTGCAATGTCTGTTGATGCATAGATTTGTGGGCTTAAGCCTCAGCCAGTGGGAGAACCAAACGTCTTTTTGACTATATCAAGATAACAGGATGGAGAGTAAAAGCTTCAGGAGTGACGACTTTGGAAATCACTCTCTATTGAATGCATAACCTTTAAAGACTTTGAAGAAAAAAATCTCGTTAGTCTATTGTCATACCTTTATCTGTATAAGATTTGCTTATAGAAATGGATTCCAGATCAGTAGTGGCAGCTATTTTTTTGGCATTTTCCCAGAGGAATTCTTGATCCACATTCTGCTCCTGAAACCTATGGGTAAAATACACACTCTCCTACTACACCCCTGCATGTATAATAAGGAAAAAGAAATCTGACTTCATATTAGATCTCTTCCTTTTACTTTAAACTTTGTGCTCTGTTGCCTGTGCTTAGTCATTCTGACACTGCATCTTTTGTAAAAGAATGTTGCCTATAGCCTGAAATATACAGGACAACTTATTCTCAGGGCTCTGACCCTTAAGAGCCCATTCATAAAGAGATAAAAAGTTGCAAAACAGAGAATCACTTTTGTCTTGTTGGAAGTTTATGAGACACATTTGGACATGAGCTGACCTTTGTGGACAGTTGCAAGAACAAATCTGACACCCAAGAAGTTTGCAGCAACAAAGCAGTTATGTCCAGTCCCTCTCCTTGCCTTTAAAAGGGCTTTGCTGAAAACCTTTGGGGAGTTAGGAACCTTTAGCCCATGAGCCAGCTATCTCTTTGTATAGCCTTGTAATAAAACTTTCTCTGCTCCAAACTTTGATATTTTTGGTTTGTTTGACCTTACTGTGCATTGGGCACAAGAACTTATGTTCAGTAACACAAGGAATCCAAAATACAGTGCTGAATCCAGCTTTCCCAAAAGTTTGTGTAACTTCAACAGTGTCTGACACCAGATTTTCTCATCTGTAAAATAATACAAAGGGAGGAGGGATTTATTTCTAAATAAATATTTAATTAAATATTTTTATTTAAGAAATATTTTATTTAGGAAATATTTTTATTAAGATTTGTTTCAAAAATATTTTTGATTCTAGAAGACAGATTTATTTTCTCTTAACCTACAGTAGGAGGCACTAATGTTTAGTGTGGTGTTTCCAACCTTATTGTACTTGTTTTCTCCTCTAATAATTTTTGTCATAGATACTGGCCACCTATAGAATTGCTTATTGAAATCTTTATTTAAACAGATTCACTTTTGATTTGGTTACACTCCATATATGAAAAAATAGATTCAATGGTCATAATAAGAATTTAATTAGCCTCCAATTAAAATAAATAAATTAAAAAAAGAATTTAAATTTTAGAATTGAAAAAATACATTAAAAATTTAAGTATAATTATTTGTCTGCCTTTGATAATTATTTAGTCCTTAGAAAAACATGGTTAAATTGCACATTAAAATATGGGTTAATATTCTAGCTCTTTCAAATCTGAGCTGGAGGAATTGGAACACATTTTTTAAGATTTCATTTCTTTAGTAGCAGAGCAGAAGTATATATACATGTATATATACCACATATATGAACATACAGGGTCAGATAGAAACAAACAAGTAGGTAGGCAGGTAGGTAAGTATAGAAAGAAAGAAAGATAAATAGAAAGACAGATAGATAGATTGATAGGCAGACAGACTCAGAAAAAGGGTTAGCTGGTAAAAGAGGAGAATTCAAAGTTAATACTTCTTTCTTGAATTTTAAGTCCTTCTTCTTGCCTAAGGCAGAGGGTCTAATAGAAAAAAAAGAGAAAAAGAAAGCAGAAAGAATGCAGAGAGGGAACAAGAAAGAGAGAGAAAGAAAAGGAACAAGAAGGAGAGGGACAAAAGAGAAAGAAAAGAAAAAGAAAGAAGGAAAAGAGAGAAAAAAGAAAGAAAAAAGGAAAAGAGAGAGAAAGAGAGAAAGTAATCCTGCCATGCTTATGGAAAACATGTTCACACATTCACCAAATGAAGAGATGTGTCAAAAGCTCTTGGTGTGCAAATGCAAAAAAACCAATACAATACTGTAAAATAAAAACAAAACAAAACAAAACAAAAACATATATAAAAATAAGTTGAATTGTCATTGTGGTTATTCACAATAGCAGCTTATTTTTTTTTAATTTAAATTTATTTATTTTAATTGGAGGCTAATTAGTTTACAATATTGTATTGGTTTTGCCATACATCAACTTGTTAAAGTTGTTAATACTTAACTATGGCTGCATCTGTTATATTTAGCAACAAGAGGGATATTCACCAAAATAGATACTCACGGAATAGAATGAGAATCTTTTCACTACTCTGTCTCAATTTGGACTGAATTATTTTTCTCTGTCTTACGTTTGTGTTGCAAACAAGCCTGGCTCTTAAGGCTTTTACTTTAAGACTTATTCAGTTAGTATCCTTACAGCTCTAAGATGTGTTCCCAGCCCTGAGCTAACTTAAACCTGGCTAGTGGTTCAAAGCTAACTTTGTACATTCTACACAAAGCATCAGCTGGCTTTCTCAGCAGACTCTGTTGAATTCCCTTCCTGTTCCAATGTTTTCATTTTACCTAGTATTATTTTTATTGAATGTGTAAAGTAGTCTTTGCCAATGATGCAGTCTGCAAGGATATGAGAAACTTTCTAATTCCATCTTGGGTAACTTTAGATCTACAAAGGACTTATGGTACAATAGACTTTCCCTGGATCCACAAAGCAATGATGAGTGTTTCATTAGAGTTATTTTCCCATGCTTGTAAATAAAAACTTTTTCAAAGACATAGTCAACCAAAGATTCCTCTTTTTGCACTTATCTATTCTCTTCTCATTCTTCAAATTAAGCTGTGTTCCAAATTTCAGTCTTACTGCCAAAACCTTGGCTCCATGAATATTTCAGTCTGGCAAATTACATTCATCAGAGAGAACTGAATCTGAAAACCCTTCTAAATGACCTCTGAAAGAAAACAGCTCCTGGCAATTAAAAGTGAATAATTTGTAATCATCATATATTGAATAAGATTGGTCATAATATTTATAAATAACCATAGAAACACATGACTAACAGGATCTACACACATGCTTCCAAACCTCCTTTCAGCACCAAGGGAGTCACATAACACTTGTAATCTGAAATGCCAGGTGATGGCAAATAGTACACGGAGATAGAGCAGCTAGACCTGCTGGAGTAAGTCCTCCAAAAGTTATTTCATGAGCAGTTGAGCCACATGCAAGCAGTCTTATGACCCAGGGCTGATGAAACCTCTGTCCAACCATGCTCACATAGTTGATAAAAGATATTTCAGAAATAGCAGAAAGAGAAATACTTTATAGTCTATCATCTAAGATAGTGGAGACAAACTTCATACCTGGAATGAAGTCCTTCATTCAGGATCAAAACGAATTCAGTTAAGTGTCAGGTAACAAACCAAGGTGCCACGTGAGCGTCATGTCAGCAGACAGCTGTAAAGCCAGGTGTTTGGGGGACTGACTGTTTGAGAAAGTTATTTCTGCCTAATTAAGCTTGGTCTATGAAGTCACATTGGAAAATGCATTGTTCCATATCACTTACCCAAAAGTGACTTCAGGAGGCTGGAAGTAAAATTTGTCCAGTAAAATGCAAACTGGTTTTCCATGCTCTGAAGCGTTAAACCTGTGTGTATGTTTGTACCTTGACAACATCACACTGTCCCAACCTCTGTTTATTCAACACATTTCTATCAAACATTATATATCCTGGGTTCTAATCTAAGTATTGGAGATATGGTAGTCAAACATCAGATGACCCCAACTTAAATATGAGAATGGCTTCTTTAAGTTAGTGGTTCAAATTAATTACCCTTAATGACAAGTGACATTATAGTGTTAGTTAGTAACAGATTACAGATTCAATCTCAGTCTAAATGTTACTTTGGAAATACTGCTTATGAATAAAGTGGCCAAGCTGGAATTCTTTGTTATCTTCTTATTTTAATCTTTTACCACAGTGTGATTCTATTTGAGGTTTATAGAATCATTTAGCCTCAGACAGGGCTTCTCTTGTGGCTCAGCTGACTACAATCTGCCTACAATGTGGGAGACATGGGTTTGATCCTTGGGTTGGGAAGATCCCCTGGAGAAGGGAAAGGCTACCCACTCCAGTATTCTGGCCTGGAGAATTCCATGGACTTTATAGTCCATGGGATTGCAAAGAGTTGGACACAACTGAGCGACTTTTGGACAAGGCGATGGCACCCCACTCCAATACTCTTGCCTGGAAAATCCCATCAATGGAGGAGTCTGGTGGTCTGCAGTCCATGGGGTCGCGAAGTGTCGGACACGACTGAGTGACTTCACTTTCACTTTTCACTTTCATGCATTGGAGAAGGAAATGGCACCCTACTCCAGTGTTCTTGCCTAGAGAATCCCAGGGACGGTGGAGCCTGGTGGGCTGCCGTCTATGGGGTCACACAGAGTCGGACATGACTGAAGCAACTTAGTAGCAGCAGCAGCAGCAGCAGCAGCGGCGGTGGCAGCAGCAGAGCGACTTTCACTTCACTTCAGCCTTAGACAAAACCTCTGTATGTTAGACTATAGTCAATTAAAGTTGAAAAACAGTATATATTCCTCAAGGGTAGGAATTCTGAATTTAAATTTTTTTTGACATTTAATAATACTCAGAAGGCACTGAATACATTTTCAACAAAATTAAACAAAATGAATCATTTGCTGCTTTGTTTCTTTATTTGGCACACATAAGGACTGTAACTTAGAGACCAAACTGCTACTGCTCTTTCCTGTGTTGTTGTTGTTTAGTCACTAAGTTGTGTTCAACTCTTTTGTGACCCCCATGGACTGTAGTCCACCAGGCTCCTCTGTCCATGGGATTTCCCAGGCAGGAATACTGGAGTGAGTTGTTATTTTCTTCTCTAGCGGCTTTTTGTTATAGGATCTTTCAAAGACAGGGATAATACAGGCAAAATCCTTGTGTGTGTGTGTTGAGAGTATGTTGTAGACATGATTTTCTCTCACTTCTAAGACAGTTCCTCAAAGGCAAAGATACTCTGATAAATACTCTGATATAAGCACAGTGCATGCAATTATCAAAATCAATATGTGTACAATAATATCTAATCTACAAACCTTCCGATCTTGCCAATTGCTTGCTACATCCCCACCCCGCCCCACAATGCACACACATACACATGTTATTTTCCTGGACCAGGATCAGTCTAAGATCCTATGCTGTCATGTCTCTCTAGTGATAGTTCATCTGGAATTATTTCAGACCCTACTTAGTCCTCCATGACCCCAACATCCCTGGAGAATACAGGGTAGTCACCTTGCAATCAATGAAATCAGTGCCCTGATTTTAGACATGTTTCCCCATAATTAAACTCAGGTTGTATATTTCTACCAGAAATCCACATAAGCAACGCTGACTTTTTCTCATACCTGGAGAATAGGCTTTAAAATGAGAATTCACAAATACCAGGCAATGTGACCTGGGGAATATTATATAACTTCTCTGAACTCCAGCTTCTTCATCTGTAAAATAGGGACTTTAATAAGTACTTCACACTGTTGTTAGGAAATTATACAATATAGTAAAAAAGTTAAAGTAATATCTGGCAGGTATAAACTGTTTGACAGATATTAAGTAGTCACTGCACCTATATTAGAAGACGGACATAAATAAGCCTTTGGAAATCACATGGTTAATATCCAGGTTTCCTAATACCTCATCAAGAAACTAGCAGAATTCTTGTGATTTGTCCTTAGCTTTGGCAAAACATTTAGCAGAAGGAAGAGGTGGCTGCGATTACTGTTTCATGGAAGGTTTAGGAGTAACTGAATCATTTATTTCAACAGGCTAACCCTGTCCATGATAATTCACAGAAGCTTGGGCTTCAAGTCATAATCCAGTGACACAATTCGTGTGAAATCCAATTCCCTTCCAGTCTGGGAATGCCTAACTTTGATGAAATGAAAGTGGAAGGATTTGGGAGTCTAATTATTTGAGGGACTGGCTGAAAGACAGATGAACATCCATCCACATTTGTTTCATCCAGTGGAACTTCAAATTTTTAAAGGGAGTATTATGTCCTGAACTGAGGAGACGTCAACTTCATCTAAACTTTCTGGGTTTTCCTTTTCTTTTTTTCTTTTAATTATACATTACCTTTTAGTGAAGTTTTATTTTATTTTATTTTTTAGTTTGTTTTGCTTTACCATACTGTATTCGTTTTGCTATACACTGACATGAATCAGCCACAAGTGTACATGAGCTCCCAATCCCGAGCCCCCCCTCCCCCCTCCCGCCCCACGCCATCTCTCTGGATCATCCCTGTGCATCAGTCCCAAGCATCCTGCATCCTGCATCAAACCTAGACTGGTGATTCGTTTCACTTATGATAGCATACATGTTACAATGCCACTCTCCCAAATCATACCACCCTCTCCCTCTCCCACAGAGTCCAAAAGGCTGTTCTATANTGTCTAGGTTTGTCATAGCTTTTCTTACAAGGAGCAAGTGTCTTTTAATTTCATGGCTGCAGTCACCATCTTCAGTGATTTTTGGAGCCCCCTCCAAAATAAAATCTCTCACTGTTTCCATTGTTTCTCCATCTATTTGCCATGAAGTTATGGGACCAGATGCCATTACCTTAGTTTTCTTAATGCTTTTTGGAAGCAAACTAAATGTCCATAAATGGAAGAATAAAGATGATGTGGTACATACATACAGTGGATATATACTTAAACATGAAAATCATGGATGGACATAAAGATTGTTATACTAAGAGAGCAAGATGGGGGAGGAGTAGGTGAACATAGAATACATCTCTCTCCATGGATACATCAGGAATACACCTTCAGACACAGAAGTGCATGCAGAACACCAGCTGAGAGCAGACAGAAGTACCTGACTAGCAGGAAATATATATAGAACCACGCAAAATTGATAGGATGAAGGGACTAGGGGCGGAAAAGGAGTGTTAGTAGGACTGGACTTGCCCTCGGTGGGTGGGAGAACTGAAGCAGGGGTCAGATTCCCACAATGGGGAAACTGTCTGAATCAAAGGAGACATATTTAAGGCTGAGAGTGAAACATCTGATCTGTGGTAGCCTAAATGGAANGGAAGAATAAAGATGATGTGGTACATACATACAGTGGATATATACTTAAACATGAAAATCATGGATGGACATAAAGATTGTTATACTAAGAGAGCAAGATGGGGGAGGAGTAGGTGAACATAGAATACATCTCTCTCCATGGATACATCAGGAATACACCTTCAGACACAGAAGTGCATGCAGAACACCAGCTGAGAGCAGACAGAAGTACCTGACTAGCAGGAAATATATATAGAACCACGCAAAATTGATAGGATGAAGGGACTAGGGGCGGAAAAGGAGTGTTAGTAGGACTGGACTTGCCCTCGGTGGGTGGGAGAACTGAAGCAGGGGTCAGATTCCCACAATGGGGAAACTGTCTGAATCAAAGGAGACATATTTAAGGCTGAGAGTGAAACATCTGATCTGTGGTAGCCTAAATGGAAAGAGAATCGGACAGGGTGCTCCTTTAAGTGCCTGATGTGCCAATCTACAGAGTAGGACCCCAGCCAGGGGGGGCCCTCTATGTGCCTGAATGGGCAGAGGTGTGGGGAAAGAATGGCCAAAGAAGCCTTCTGATTATCAGTCACAGAGGCTCAGAAAAAGATTCTGATAGGGCCATAACTCCCGCAGCAGAGGCAGCCCATGTCCCTGCACGCTCAGCACCACCAGGGTCCCCACAAGTCATCAGCTGCACCATTTTCACATTCAACTCTCACTGAGGCAGAGTTGCCACAGGGGGGAAAAAAAGCGTCCTGAGTCTATATGTGCAGGGTTTCTTTGGTCATGTCCAACTCTTTGTGACCCTGTAAGAGTAGGACCAGATTAGAATCTGAGCTCCCCCCACGGCAGGTCCAGAGATCAGCACATTGTTGGAAGGCATCCTAGGGAGGTAAGGTGGACTGTGACTCCCAGCGAGGGAAAGGATTCTGACAGCAGTGACTCATGAAGAACATTAATTATTCTTATGTTTAGCCTGTAGATTATTTTCAGATTTTTTTTTTCTTTTTCCTTCCCCCCCACCCTCTGTTTTAGTTGTCGATTTTATTCTAATTAAACTTTTGAGCTTTTTCTTTTTTTCCCCCTCAGTCACATTTTTTATTGTTGTTATAAACCTCTGCCTCTTCACTGGGCTTTTGGAGCTCTGTGGAGTTTTCCTTTTTAACCTCTCTCTTTATTAATTTTAACTTTTTAAACCTATTATTATTTTTACTACATTTCCCCTTTGTTTGCTTTCCATACTGTGCTTTTCCCCTGCAGTTAATCTTTAATGTATATAAATCTTCTTTATCTACGTCTATTTAACTTTGCATATCTATTCTTTCTTTCTTTCCTTTCTTCTCAAAATATTTGTTAGTTTTATTTTCATTTCTTTATTTCCCAAATGGCACCTTGCTTTAGTATTGTTTTCAAGTTTGTGCTTTAGTTAGATTTGTTCTTAACTGGTAGGTATAATTTTTGGCTTCCTTTGTTCTCTGGGTGAATCTATTCTATTTTATTTTCATTGGACTGTTTTGATTTTGTTTATGGGTGTATATGTATATCTGTATATTCAGTCACACTTTTTATTCTTGTTATAAACCTCTGCCTCTATGGTGGGCTTTTGCAGTTCTGTGGAGTTTTCCTTGGTTTTTTTTTTTTTTTGTACTCTCTCTCTCTCTTTTATAATTTTAATTTTTAATGTTTTGAAATCTATTATGATTTTTCTGTATTTATTCCTTTGTTTGCATTTCCTACTCTTCTTTTTGCCTTGCAGTTAATTTTAATGTACCTAAATCTTCTTCAACTACCTCTAGTTAACTTTGCATATCTATTCCTTCTTTCTTTTCTTTCTTTCCTTTCCTCTCAATATGTTTGCTCATTTTGTTTTCATTACTTTATTCACCACTTGGCATCTTGCTTTAGTTTTGTTTTCCAGTTTGGGTTTTAGTTAGTTTCATTCTTAACTGATAAATATAATTTTTGATTTCCTTTGTTTACCAGGTCAGTCTACTGTATTTTATTTTAGTTGGATGGCTTTGACTTTGCTTATGCATGTATGTATATATGTATATTCTATTATTTTTATTATTATTTGCATGATTTTGTAACTGCTATTTGTCTGGGGTTCCTCTTTGGTTTCTCATTTTTTGCGTATATGTTTTAATCTCAATTAGTGCCATAACAAACCACTCATGGAGTCTTCGTTCCTGACCAGATATCAAGACCTGAGCCTTTGGAGTGGGAGTACTGACTCTAAACCCTAGACTACCAAGGAACTAATTCTAAGGAGTATAGATTAGTGCGAACTCACAAAAAGGAAACCACTTGAATACAAGACCCAGCATCACCCAACCACCAGTAGCGCCCTGTGCAGGATGCCTCATCTCAACAACAAGCAAAGCAAAAATACAAACCCAAACATCAAATGACAGAATTACCACCTCACTCAGCCTTGACCATCAGAGGGAAAACAAACAAACAAAATCTATGCACAAATCTCACCCTATACAAAGCTTACACAAACCACTGAACTAGCCTTAGGAGGGCAGAAACTAAAAGGAGGAAAGAATTCAGCCTTGAAGCCTGGATAAAGGACACCTCAAACACAATAAGAAAAAAAAAAAAAAAAAAGAAAAAGAAAAGGAAGAGAAATAGTACACAAATGAAGGAACAAGCTGGAAACACAGGAGTCCAAATAAATGAAGAGGAAATAGGCAAACTACAAGAAAAAGAATTTAGAATAATGATAGGAAAGATGATCAAAAGCCTTGAAAACAAAATGGAGAAAATGCAAGAATCAATTATCAAAGACCTAGAAGAATTAAAGAATAAACTTAAAGAGACAAACAACCCAATTATTGAAAATAAAAATACTCTAGAAGGAATCAATAGCAGAATATATGAAGGAGCAGAACAAACCAGTGAGCTGGAGGAAAAAATGGTGGAAATAACTTTTGAATAGCAGAATAAAGTAAAAAGGATGAAAAGAACTGAGGATAGTCTCAGAGACCTCTGGGACAATATCAAACATACCAATATTCAAATTATAGGGGTCCCAGAAGAAGAATAGAAAAAAGAAATGGTATGAGAAAATTTTTGAAGAGATTATAGGTGAAAAGTTCCCCAACACGGAAAAGAAAATATTCAATCAATTCCAAGAGGCACAAAGAGTCCCATACAGGATAAACAAAGCAGAAACACTCCAAGATACATATTATCAGACTAACAAAGATTAAAAACAAAGAATATTAAAAACAGCAAGGGAAAAGTAACAGATAATATACAAGGGAAATCCCATATGCTTAACAGCTGATCTTTCATTAGAAACTCTGCAGGTCAGAAGGGAATGGCAGGATATATTTAAAGTACTGAAAGGGAAAATATTACCAAGATTACTATGCCCAGCAAGGATCTCATTCAAAATTGAAGGAAAAATAAAAAGTTTTTCAGACAAGTGGAAGTTAAGAGAATTCAGTATCACCAAACCAGCTTAACAACAAAAGTTAAAGGCACTTATATAGTCAAGAAATATAAACAAAGAAAAAAGATCTACAAAATCATCACCAAACAATTAAGAAAGTGGCAAAAGGAACATATGTATCAATAATTACTTTCCATGTAAGTGGATTAAATGCTGCAACCAAGAGACACAGACTGACTGAATGGATACAAAAAGAAGACCTATATATATACTATCTATATGAAACCCACTTCAGACTTAAAGTCGCATATAGACTGAAAGTGAGAAGATGGAAAACATTCATCCCATGCAAATGGAAAGCAAAAGATATCTGGAGTAGTAATCCTCATATCAGACAAAACAGACCTTAAAATAAAAGATTACAAGAGATAAGGAAGGACACTACATAATGATCAAGAGATCAATCCAAGAGGAAGATATAACAATTTTAAATATCTATGGACTCAACATAGGAGCTCCTCAATACATGACACAAACACTTACAGACATAAAAAGAGAAACTGACTGCAATAAAAAAATAGTAGGAGACTTTAACATCCCACTCACAACAATGAGTAGATCATCAAAACAGAAAATTAATAAGGAAACATGTCTTAAATGATACATTAGATGAGATGGATCTCACTGGTATCTTCAGGACATTCCATCCAAATGTAGAAGAATAGATTTTTTTTTTTTTCAAGTGCATAAGGAACATTCCCCAGAATAGATCACATCTTAGGCCACAAATCAAACCTCAGTAAATTTAAGAATATTTAAATTATAGCAAGCATCTTTTCTGATGACAACACTATGATTAGAGTTCAGTTCAGTTGCTCTGTCATGTCCAACTCTTTGTGATTCCATGGACTGCAGCATGCCAGGCCTCCCTATCCATCACCAACTCCCAGAGTTTATCCAAACTCACGTCCATTGAGTCAGTGATGCCATCCAACCATCCCATCCTCTGTCGTGCCCTTCTCCTTCCACCTTCAATATTTCCCAGCATCAGGGTCTTTTCAAATGAGTCAAGTGGCCAAAGTGTTGGCAGTTTCAGCTTCAGAATCACTTCTTCCAATGAATATTAAGAACTGATTTCCTTTCAGATGGACTAGTTGGATCTCCTTGCTGTCCAAGGGACTCCCAAGAGTCTTCAAAAGCATCAATTCTTTGGCCTTTAGCTTTCTTTATAGTCCAACTCTTGGCATCCATATATGACTACTGGGAAAACCATAGCCTTGAATAGATGGATCTTTGTTGACAAAGTAATGTCTCTGCCTTTTAATATACTATCTAGGTTGGTCATAACTTTCCTTCCAAAGAGTAAGCATCTTTTAATTTCATGGCTACAGTCACCACATGCAGTGATTTTGGAGCCCAAAAAGATAAAGTCTGTCACTGTTTCCTCTGTTTTCCCATCTATTTGCCATGAAGTGATTGGACCAGACACCATGATCTTAGTTTTCTGTATGTTGAGATTTAAGCCAATATTTTCACTCTCTTCTTTCAATTTCATCAAGAGGCTCTTTTGTTCTTCTTCACTTTCTGTCATAAGGTTGGTGTTATCTGCATATCTGAGGTTATTGATATTTCTCTCAGTGATCTTGATTCCAACTTGTGCTTCATCCAGCCCAGCATTTTTCATGATGTAGTCTGCACATAATGCTATGAGACTAGCTATCAATTACAAGAAGAAAACTGTAAGAAACAGAAGCACATGGAGATTAAACAACACGTTTCCAACTACCAAAGAGGTTACTGAAGAAATCAAGAGGGAAATGAGCAAAATTCTAGACAAATGACAGTGAAAACATGACAACTTAAAACCTATGGGATGCAGCAAAAGCAGTTCTAAGAGGGAGTTTTCAGTTCAGTTCAATCACTCAGCTATGTCCGACTCTTTGCGATCCCATGAATCGCAGCATGCCAGGCCTCCCTGTCCATCACCAACTCCCGGAGTTCACTCAGATTCATGTCCATCGAGCCAGTGATGCTATCCAGCCATCTCATTCTCGGTCGTCCCCATCTACTCTTGCCCCCAATCCCTCCCAACATCAGGGTCTTTTCCAATGAGTCAACTCTTTGCATGAGGTGGCCAAAGTACTGGAGTTTCAGCTTTAGTATCATTCCTTCCAAAGAAATCCCAGGGCTGATCTCCTTCAGATTGGACTGGTTGGATCTCTTTGGCATCCATGGGACTCTCAAGAGTCTTCTCCAACACCACAGTTCAAAAGCATCAATTCTTCGGAGGTTTAGAGCAGTACAATCCTAGTTCAAGAAATAAGAAAAACATTGAATAGACAAACATCTTTACACCTAAAACAACTGAAAAAAGAAGAATAAAAATTAGTAGAAGGAAATAAATCATAAAGATTTGAGTATAAATAAATGGGAGAAAAAAATGAAGGAAGCAATAGTAAAGATTAACAAAACTGAAAATTGGCTCTTGGGGAAGATAAACAAAATTGACAATCCTTTACTCAGACTCATCAAGAAAAAAAAAAAAACCAGAAATATAAAATCAACAAAATTAGAAATGAAAAAGGAGAGGTTACAACAGACAATGCAGAAATACAAAGGATTATAAGAGACTATTATATACAACTATAGGGCAATAAAATGGATAACCTGGAAGAAATGCACAGATTCTTAGAAAAGTTCAATTTTCCAAGACTGAACCATAAGGAAATAAAAATGAACAATCCAAATACAAGCACTGAAATTGAAGCTGTGATCAAATATCTCCCAAAAAACAAAGCCTAGCACCAGGTGGTTTCACAGGATAATTCTATCAAACATTTAGAAAGAGTTAATGCCTATCATTCTAAAACTCTTTCAAAAAATTGCAGAGGAAGGATCACTTCCAAAGTCATTCTACTTTCTCAAGATGGCTTTGGCTATTCGAGGTTTTTTGTATTTCCACACATATTGCAAAATTATTTGTTCTAGCTCTGTGAAAAATACCACTGGTAGCTTGATAGGAATAGCATCGAATCTGTAGCCAAAGCCATCTTGAAAAAGAAGAATGGAACTGGAGGAATCAACCTGCCAGACTTCAGGCTCTACTACAAAGCCACAGTCATCAAAACAGTATGGTACTGGCACAAAGACAGAAATATAGATCAATGGAACAAAATAGAAAGCCCAGAGATAAATCCACACACCTATGGACACCTTATCTTCGACAAAGGAGGCAAGAATATACAGTGGATTAAAGACAATCTCTTTAACAAGTGGTGCTGGGAAAACTGGTCAGCCACTTGTAAAAGAATGAAACTAGACCACTTTCTAACACCATACACAAAAATAAACTCAAAATGGATTAAAGATCTAAACGTAAGACAAGAAACAATAAAACTCCTAGAGGAGAACATAGGCAAAACACTCTCTGACATAAATCACAGCAGGATCCTCTATGATCCACCTCCCAGAATACTGGAAATAAAAGCAAAAATAAACAAATGGGGTCTAATTAAAATTAAAAGCTTCTGCACAACAAAGGAAACTATAAGCAAGGTGAAAAGACAGCCTTCTGAATGGGAGAAAATAATAGCAAATGAAGCAACTGACAAACAACTAATCTCAAAAATATACAAGCAACTTATGCAGCTCAATTCCAGAAAAATAAATGACCCAATCAAAAAATGGGCCAAAGAACTAAATAGACAGTTCTCCAAAGAAGACATATGGATGGCTAACAAACACATGAAAAGATGCTCAACATCACTCATTATCAGAGAAATGCAAATCAAAACCACAATGAGGTACCATTTCACACCAGTCAGAATGGCTGCAAGTCAACAAGCAATAAATGCTGGAGAGGGTGTGGAGAAAAGGGAACCAACCCTCTTACACTGTTGGTGGAAATGCAAATTAGTACAGCCACACTGGAGAACAGTGTGGAGATTCTTTAAAAAATTGCAAATAGTGAAGTTTTAGATTTACAGGAAAGTTGAGGAGAAGGAACTGAGCCCTGCCCCTCAGTTTGGTTCAGTTCAGTTCAGTCGGTCAGTCATATCTGACTCTTTGCGACATCATGGACTGAAGTACCCCAGGCTTCCCTGTTCATCACCAACTCCCAGAGACTATTCAAACTCACGTCCATTGCTTAGGTGATGCCATCCAACCATCTCATCCTCTGTCATTCCCCTCTCCTCCTGCCCTCAATCTTTCCCAGCATCAGGGTCTTTTCAAATGAGTTGGTTCTTTGCATCAGTTCAGTTCAGTTGCTCAGTCATGTCCAACTCTTTGTGACCCCATGAACCGCAGCAAGCCAGGCCTCCTTGTCCATCACCAACTCCCGGAGTCCACCCAAACCCATGTCCATGGAGTAAGTGATGCCATCCAACCATCTCATCCTCTGTCATCCCCTTCTCCTCCTGCCCTCAATCTTTTCCAGCATCAGGGTCTTTTCAAGTGAGTCAGCTCTTCTCATCAAGTGGCCAAAGTATTGGAGTTTCAGCTTCAACATCAGTCCTTCCAGTGAACACCCAGGACTGATCTCCTTTAGGATGGACTGGTTGGATCTCCTTGCAGTCCAAGGGACTCTCTAAGAGTCTTCTCCAACACCACAGTTCAAAAGCATCAATTCTCTGGTGCTCAGCTTTCTTTATAGTCCAGCACTCACTTCCATACATGACTATTGGGAAAACCATAGCTTTTACTAGACGGAACTTTCTTGGCAAAGTAATGTCTCTGCTTTTTAATATGTTGTCTAGGTAGATCAAGGCTTTTCTTCCAAGGAGCAAGCTTCTTTCAATTTCATGGCTGCAATCACCATCTGCAGTGATTTTGGAGCCCAAGAAAATAAAATCTGTCACTGTTTCCATTATTTCCCTATCTATTTGCCATGAAGTGATAGGACCAGATGCCATGATCTTAGTTTTCTGAATGTTGAGTTTTAAGCCACCTTTTTCACTCTCCTCTTTCACTTTCATCAGGAGGCCCTTTAGTTCTTCTTTGCTTTCTGCCATAAGGGTGGTACATCTGCATATCTGACGTACGTTATTGATATTTCTCCTGGCAATCTTGATTCCAACTTCTGCCTCATTCAGCCTGGCATTTTGCATGATGTACTTTACATATACGTTAAATAAACATGGTGACAATATACAGCCTTAATATACTCCTTTCCCAATTTGGAACCAGTCCATTGTTCCATGTCCAGGTCTAACAGTTGCTTCTTGACCTCCATAAAGATTTCTCAAGAGGCAGGTAAGGTGGTCTGGTATTTCCATCTCTTTAAGAATTTTCCACAGTTTCTTGTGATCCACACAGTCAAAGGCTTTGGTGTAGTCAATAAAGCAGAAATAGATGTTTTTCTGGAATTCTGTTGCTTTTTCAATGATCCAGTGGATGTTAGGAATTTGATCTCTGGTTCTTGTGCCTTTTCTAAATCCAGTTTGAACATCTGGAAGTTCACGGTTCGTGTACTGTTGAAGCTTGGCTTAGAGAATTTTGAGTATACTTTACTTATGTGTGAGATGAATGCAGTTGTGCGGTAGTTTGAACACTCTTTGGCATTGCCTTTCTTTGGCATTGGAATGAAAATTGACATTTTCTAGTCCTGTGGCCTCTGCTGAGTTTTCCAAATTTGCTGGCATATTGAGTGCAGCACTTTCACAACGTCATCTTTTAGGATTTGAAAAAGCTCAACTGGAGTTTCATCACCTCCACTAACTTTGTTCATAGTGATGCTTTCTAAGGCCCATTTGACTTCACATTCCAGGATGTCTGGCTCTAGATGAGTGATCACACCATTGTGGTTATCTGGGTCATGAAGATCTGTTTTTTATAGTTCTTCGGTGTATTCTTGCCACCTGTTCTTAATATCTTCTGCTTCTCTTAGGTCCATACCATTTCTGTCCTTTATTGTGCTCATCTTTGCATGAAATATTCCCTTAGTATCTCTAGTTTTCTTGAAGATATCTCTAGTCTTTCCCATTCCTTTGTTTTCCTTTATTTTTTTACACTGATAACTTAAGAAGGCTTTCTTTTCTCTGTTTGTTAGTCTTTGGAACTCAACATTCACATGTGTGTATCTTTGCTTTTCTCCTTTGCCTTTCACTTCTCTTCTTTTCACAGCTATTTGTAAGGCCTCCTCACACAGCCATTTTTCCTTTTTGCATTTCTTTTTCTTGCAGATGGTCTTGATCACTGCCTCCTGTACATTATCATGAAACACCGTCCATTCAGGCACTCTGTCTATCAAATCTAATCCCTTGAATCTATTTGTCACTTCCATTGTATAATCATAAGGGATTTGATTTAGTTCATACCTGAAGGATCTAGTGGTTTTCCCTACTTTTTTCAATTTAAGTCTGAATTTGGCAATAAGGAGTTCATGATCTGAGCTCCACTCAGCTCCCAGTCTTGTTTTTGCTAACTGTATAGAGCTTCTCCATCTTTAGCTGCAAAGAATATAATCAGTCTGATTTCGGTATTGACCATCTGGTGTTGTCCATGTGTAGAGTCTTCTCTTGTGTTGTTGGAAGAAGGTGTTTGCTGTGACCAGTGCATTCTCTTGGCAAAACTCTGTTAGCCTTTGGCCTGTTTTGTTTTGTACTCTAAGGCCAAATTTGCCTATTACTCCAGGTATCTCTTGACTTCCTACTTTTGCATTCCAGTCCCCTATAATGAAGAGGACATTTTTTTTGGGGGGTGTTAGTTCTAACACCCTGCCCTTCAATATGCACAAATGTGCTCAGACGCTTAGTCTTATCTGACTCTTTGTGACCCCATGGACTGTAGAGTGACTGGCTTCCCTGTCCATGGGATTCTCCAGGCAAGAATACAAGACATGGGTGCCATTTTCTCCTCCAGAGGATCTTCCAGCCCAGGGATAAAACCCCCATATCTTACATATTCTGCATGGCAGGCAGATTCTTTATCACTGGCATCATCTGGGAAGCCCCTGTATATGCACAGCTTCCTCCAATATAAAAATCATCCACACAAATGGTAGTTTGTTACCACTGGTGAATCTGCATTGATATATTATTATCATCCAGCATCCACAATTCACATTAAACTTCAATTCTGCTGTTACACATTCTATGAGTTTTGAGAAATGTAGGGTAACATGTTGATATTTATGGTATCATACAGATACTGCCCTAAAAATTCTCTGTGCTTTGTCTATTCATCTCTCTCTCTCCTACCAACACCTGGCAACCACTGATGCTTTAATTGTTTCTATAGTTTTAACTTTTCCAGAAAGTTAATATGTAGCCATACTGTATGCAGCCTTTCCAAACAGACTGCTTGCACATACTAATATATTTTTTAGGGTTCTTCCATTGGTTTTTGTGGTTTGATAGCTCTTTTTCTTTTTTAAAACTGAATAATTAGTTCATTATCTGAATGTACCAGTTTATCCTATTACCTATTGAAGGACATCTTGGTTACTTTCATTTTTTAAAAATTATAAATAACACCACTATAAACATTCATGAGCAAGTCTTTATGTGGACACAAGTTTCTACTCATCTGAGCAAATACCTAGGAGTTCAACTGCTGAATTATCTGTTGTTCCATATCCTCTCCCCACATCCTCCTCAGCATTTGGTTTTGTCACTGCTTTGGATTTTGGATAATCTAATAGGTCTTTTGCCCTTTTAAAAATAATATTGTTAGTTTTATCACTGCTAAATTTTGAGTTCTCTGGATCACTTAGATAACAGTCCTGTATCAGATGTTCAGTTCAGCTTAGTCATTCAGTCATGTCCGACTCTTTGTGACCTCATGAACCACAGCACATCAGGCCTCCCTATCTATCTAGACTCCCTCTAGCTGGAGTCTACCCAAACCCATGTCCATGATGCCATCCAACCATCTCATCCTCTGTCATTCCCTTCTTCTCCTGCTGTCAGTCTTTCCCAGCATCAAGGTCTTTTCAAATGAGTCAGCTCTTCACATCATGTGGCCAAAGTATTGGAGTTTCATCTTCAACATCAGTCCTACCAATGAACATCCAGGACCGATCTCCTTTAGGACAGACTGGTCAGATCTTTTTGCAGTCTCAAGAGTTTTCTCCAACCCCACAGTTCAAAAGCATCAATTATGTGGTGCTCAGCTTTCTTTACAGTCCAACTCTCACATCCATACACAAACACTGGAAAAACCATAGCCTTGACTAGAAGGACCTTTGTTGGCAAGGTAATGTCTCTGCTTTTGAATATGCTATCTAGGTTGGTCATAACTTTCCTTCCAAGGAAGCGTCTTTTGATTTCATGGCTGCAGTCACCATCTGCAGTGATTTTGGAGCCCCCCAAAATAAACTTTGACACTGTTTCCACTGTTTCCTCATATATTTGCCATGAAGTGATGGGACCAGATGCCATGATCTTATGTTTCTGAATGTTGAGCTTTAAGCCAACTTTTTCACTCTCCTCTTTCACTTTCATCAAGAGACTTTAGTTCCTCTTCACTTTCTGCTATAAGAGTGGTATCATCTGCATTATCTGAGGTTATTGATATTTCTCCCAGCAATCTTGATTTCAGCTTGTATTTCTTCCAGTCCAGCCTTTCTCATGATGTACTCTGCATATAAGTTAAATAAGCAGGGGGACAATATACAGCCTTGACACACTCCTTTTCATATTTGGAACCAGTCTGTTGTTCCATGTCCAGTTCTAACTGTTGCTTCCTGACCTGCATACAGATTTCTGAAGAGGCAGGTCAGGTGGTCTGGTATGCCCATCTCTCTCAGAGTTTTCCACAGTTTATTGTGATTCACACAGTCAAAGGCTTTGGCATAGTCAATAAAGCAGAAATAGATACTCTTCTGGAACTCTCTTGCTTTTTTGATGATCCAGTGGATGTTGGCAATTTGANTGGATGCCATGATCTTCGTTTTCTGAATGTTGAGCTTTAAGCCAACTTTTTCACTCTCCTCTTTCACTTTCATCAAGAGATTTTAGTTCCTGTTCACTTTCTGCTATAAGAGTGGTATCATCTGCATTATCTGAGGTTATTGATATTTCTCCCAGCAATCTTGATTTCAGCTTGTATTTCTTCCAGTCCAGCCTTTCTCATGATGTACTCTGCATATAAGTTAAATAAGCAGGGGGACAATATACAGCCTTGACACACTCCTTTTCATATTTGGAACCAGTCTGTTGTTCCATGTCCAGTTCTAACTGTTGCTTCCTGACCTGCATACAGATTTCTGAAGAGGCAGGTCAGGTGGTCTGGTATGCCCATCTCTCTCAGAGTTTTCCACAGTTTATTGTGATTCACACAGTCAAAGGCTTTGGCATAGTCAATAAAGCAGAAATAGATACTCTTCTGGAACTCTCTTGCTTTTTTGATGATCCAGTGGATGTTGGCAATTTGATCTCTAGTTTTTCTGCCTTTTCTAAATCCAGCTTGAACATCTGGAAGTTCATGGTTCACATATTGATGAAGCCTGGCTTGGAGAATTTTAAGCATTACTTTACAAGTGTGTGAGATGAGTGCAATTGTGCAGTAGTTTGAGCATTCTTTGGCATTGCCTTTCTTTGGGATTGGAATGAAGGCTGACCTTTTCCAGTCCTGTGGCCACTGCTGAGTTTTCCAAATTTGCTGACATATTGAGTGCAGCACTTTCACAGCATTATCTTTTAGGATTTGCAATCGCTCAACCAGAATTCCATCACCTCCACTAGCTTTGTTCATAGTGATGCTTCCTAAGGCCCACTTGACTTCACATTCCAGGATGTCTGGCACTAGGTGAGTGTGAGTGATCACACCCTCGTGATTATCTGGGTCGTGAAGATCTTTTCTGTATAGTCCTTCTATGCATTCTTGTCACCTCTTCTTAATATCTTCTGCTTCTGTTAGGTCCATATCAATTTTGTCCTTTATTGAGCCCATCTTTGCGTGAAATGCTCCCTTGGTAATAGATGAGGCTTTTGTAAGTATAGTTTCTCAATCTGTGGCTTGTTTTCTCATTCTATTGGAAATATCTTTTGAAAAGTAAATCTTTAATTTTAATGAATTCCAGCTTATCTATTCTTTTTCATGAGTCATACCTTTGACATTGTATTTAAATTGTATTACCATACTTTCAAGGACATCTAGATTTTCTCCTATGTTCTCTTCTAGGAGGTATGTACTTTTGCATTTTAAGTTAAAATCTCTGATATATTTTGAGGTGTGTGCATATGAAAGGTTTAGGTCTTTGTCTAGATTCATTATTATTTTTTTCTTTATGAGAGTGCCTAGTTGTTCCATTACCATTTGTTGAAAAGTCTATGATTTCTGCATGGAGTTACCTTTACTCCTTTGTGAAGGATCTAGTTGACTATATTTATATGTATATGTTCCTAGACTCTCCATTCTGTTTTTTTTTTTTAAATTGGGGGGGATCTATTTGTCTAGTCTTTCACCACACTGTCCTGATTACTGTAGCTTTACAGTCATTTTTGAAGTTGAGTAATATCAGTCTTTGACTAATATCTGACTTTATATTTTGAGTAATATCTGACTTTGTTTTTCTTTTTCAATATTATATGTTAGGCCTTTGCCTTTGTAGACAAACTTTAGATTCAGTTTGTTGATCTCCACAAAATTACTAGGTGGGATTTTGATTGCATTTAATTGAATCTATGGGTCAAGTTTGGAGAAACTGATGTCTTGACAAATTGAGTCTTCCTAACCATGAACATGAATTATCTATTTATTTAGTTCTTTTTAGTAAGATTTCTTTTGAGTTTGGTAGTTTTTCTTATGTAAATATTATACAGAATTTTAGATTTACATTTAAGCCGTTCACTGACAATATAAATAGTATTCTATTTTTAACTTCAAGTTATTGTTGTTATAACTATATTTATTGAATGATATATATTTATTGAATGAATAAATTTTCCAGAGTACAATTGCAAACATTATTATATAGTCTGCTTACTCAATTCTATGTCACATGGTAGATCTTTGCAATAATTTTGGTGAGAAGGTCTGAGATCACTAGTAGCTTACCCAGGAGACGAAAGGAAAGCTTACGTTCACCAGGTGTCTGGTATTGTTCAAGGTGCTTTAGGTGAATTAGGCTACTGGATTCTTACTTATGAAAGAGTTACAGTTAAAGATGAGGAAAGAGGTTTAGGTATGTTTAGAAATGTTCACTGGAGAAGGCAATGGCATTCCCCTCCAGTACTCTTGTCTGGAAAATCCCATGGATGGAGGAGCCTGGTAAGCTGCAGTCTATGGGGTCGCTAAGAGTCAGGCACGACTGAGCAGCTTCACTTTCACTTTTCACTTTCATTCATTGGAGAAGGAAATGGCAATCCACTCCAGTATTCTTGCCTGGAGAATCCCAGGTACAGGGGAGCCTAGTGGGCTGCCATCTATGGGGTCGTACAGAGTCGGACACGACTGAAGCACCTTAGCAGGAATGTTCACAAGATCACATAGTCTGTAAATGACAGGGATCATATCTGGATATATTGGAATGACTTCTATGCCTTAATACTTTCTAATAGGTAAATGAACAAGGGCCTCTATTTGTAACCTGCTCAAGGTCATTATTTTGAGACACGTTAGGAAATGTTGCTATCAAGGGTGAATGCCTTGATCTTGAATTTCCTAGTCTTAAATTTCCCAGAACTGTGAGAAATAAATTTCTATTGTTTATGAGCTATCCAGTCCATGGTATTCTATTATAAACACCCGAACTAAGACACCATATTCATGATACCGTCTTGCAATCTGTGAACAATGGCTGTTCTTCCATTTTTTAACTTCAGTAGTTTTTGATAATTAGAAAATTAAGTCTAGGTAAATGCCAGGAGAAATATCAACAACATTAGAATATGCAGATGTTACCACTCATAAATGGCAGAAAGTGAAGAGGAACTAAAGATTGTCTTGATGAGGGTGAGCGAGGCGAATGAAAAAGCTGGCTTAAACTCAACACTGAAAGAACAAAAATATTGGCATCCAGTCCCATCACTTCATGGCAAATAGAAAAGGAAAAAGTAGATGTGACTAATTTTATTTTCTTAGACTCCAAAATCAGTGGGGATAGTGATTACAACCATGAAATTAAAAGACACTCGCTTCTTGGAAAGAAAGCTGTGATAAACCTAGTTCAGTTCAGTTGCTCAGTCATGTCTGACTCTTTGCAACCCCATGAACCACAGCACGCCAGGCCTCCCTGTCCATCACCAACTCCTGGAGTTCACTCAAACTCGTGTCCACTGAGTCAGCGATGCCATCTAACTATCTCATCCTCTATCGTCCCCTTTTCCTCCTACACCCAATCCTTTCCAGTATCAGGGTCTTGTCTAATTAGAGTTAACTCTTTGCATGAGGTGGCCAAAGTATTGGAGTTTCAGCTTCAACATCAGTCCTTCCAATGAACACCCAGGACTGATCTCCTTTAGGATGGACTGGTTGGATCTCCTTGCAGTCCAAGGGACTCTCAAGAGTCTTCTCCAACACCACAGTTCAAAAGCATCAATTCTTTGGCACTCAGCTTTCTTCACACTCCAACTCTCACATCCATACATGACCACAGGAAAAACCATAGTCTTGAGTAGAGAAGACCTTTGTTGGCAAAGTAATGTCTCTGCTTTTGAATATGCTATCTAGGTTGGTCATAACTTTCCTTCCAAGGAGTAAGCATCTTTTAATTTCATGGCTGCAATCATCATCTGCAGTGACTTTGGAGCCTCTCAAAATAACGTCTGACTCCATTTCCACTGTTTCCTCATCTATTTGCCATGATAAACATAGACAGTGTATTAAAAAGCAGAGACATTACTTTGTGACTAAGGTCCGTATAATCAAAGCTATGGTTTTCTCAGTAGTTATGTACAGATGTACATAAAGACCATAAAGAAGGTTAAGCACAGAAGAATTGATGCCTTCAAATTGTGATGCTGGAAAAGGCTCTTGAGAGTCCCTTGGGATGCAAGGAGATCAAACTAGTCAATCCTAAGGAAAATCAACCCTCAATATTCATTGGAGGGACTGATTCTGAAGCTGAAGCTCCAATCCTTGGCCATTGGATGCGAAGAGCTGACTCATTGGTAAAGACCCTCATGCTGGGAAAGATTGAAGGTGAAAGGAGATGAGGGCAGCAGAGGATCAGATGGTTCGATAGTATCACTGACTCAAATGAAATGAATCTGAGCAAACTCTGGAAGATGCTGATGGACAGGGAACCTGGCATGCTGCAGTCCCTGGAGGCACAAAGAGTCAGACAGGACCTAGTGGCTGAACAGGAACAATAACAAAATGATTTGAAGAACTGAATTTGTTTAGAGTTCTTTCTGTTGTTGTGTGATTTTGATTATATGTATAACCTTCTTCGTCTCAATTTTGAAATCCTAAAAAATTCTGTAAGGATTCCTCTTTGTTTCAGTTCAGTTCAGTTTCTCAATCATATCCGACTCTTTGTGACCCCATGGACTGCAACATGCAAGGCTTCCCTGTCCATCACCAACTCCCAGAGCTTGCTCAAAATCATGTCCACTGAGTTGGTGATGCCATCCAGTCACCTCATCCTCTGTCGTCCTCTTCTCCTCCAGCCTTCAATCTTTTCCAGCATCAGGTTCTTTCCCAGTGAGTCAGTTCTTTGCATCAGGTGGTCAAATAATTGGAGTTTCAGCTTCAGCATCAGTCCTTCCAATGAATTTTCAGGACTGATTTCCTTTAGGATGGACTGGTTGGATCTCTTGCTGTCCAAGGGACTCTCAAAAGTCTTCTCCAACACCACTGTTCAAAAACATCAATTCCTTGGCACTTAGCTTTCTTTATAGTCCAACTTTCACATCCACACATGACTACAGGCAAAACTGTAACTTTGGTTATACGGATCTTGATCTGCAAAGTATTGTCTCTGTTTGCTTTTTAATATGCTGTCTGTGTTTGGCATAGCTTTTTTACCAAGAGGTAAGCTTTTTAAAATTTCATGGCTACTGTCACCATCTGCAATGATTTTGGAGCCCAAGAAAATAAAGTCTGTCACTGTTTCCATTGTTTCCCCATCTATTTGCCATGAAGTGATGAAACTGGATGCCATGTTGTTAGTTTTTTGAATGGTGAGTTTTAAGCCAGCTTTTTCACTCTCCTCTTTCACTTTCATCAAGAGGCTCTTTAGTTCCTCTTTGCTTTTTGCTATAAGGGTGGTATCATCTGCATATCTGAAGTTATTGATATTTCTCCTGGAAACCTTGATTCCAGCTTGTGCTTCATTCAGCTTGGCATTTTGCATGATGTACTCTGCATATAAGCTGAATAAGCAGGGTGACAATATACAGCTTTGACATACTCCTTTCCCCATTTGGAACCAGTCCATTGTTCTATATCTGGTTCTAACAGTTGCTTCTAAACCTGCATACAGGTTTCTCAGGAGACAGGTTAGTTGGTCTGGTATTCCCATCTCTTTCAGAATATTCCACTATTTGCTGTGATCCACACAGTCAAAGGCTTTAGTGTAGTCAGTGACGCATAAATAGATGTTTTTCTGGAATTTTCTTGTTTTTCTATGATCCAACGGATGTTGGCAATTTGATTTCTGGTTTCTCTGTGTTTTTATAAATCCAGCTTGAACATCTGGAATTTCTTGTTTCATGTACTGTTGAAGCCTATCTTGGAGAATTTTGAACATTTTATTTTGCTAGTGTGTGAGATGAGTGCTATTGTTGGCTCTTTGTTTAGACCTACAAGTCTGGAGGTTGGTGACTGGTGTCGTAAAAATTTTAAACCCCAAATATGTTTGTTTATTAATGGTGAGACAAGGGTGGAGGAAAAGAGTTTTCTTTATTCTTCCTTTCTGCTACTCTGCTTTGTATCTAAGAAGTGTGGTTATGGCTGCAACTGTATATTGAAAAGATGAATCTGGGACCCTTTGCTGTAATACTGCAATGGTTGCACCTGGGAAAACTTTTATGTGAATGATAAAAATACAAAGAAACCATAATGACATTAAAAACAACTGCACACATGTGCAACTGGGGAAAATTCTGGATAAGAATTGCAAAGAGACCAAAAACCCGACTGCCACCTCTGAAGAGCATGGAGCAAAAAAGCAAGGATCAGGAATAAAACAGGATACTACTACACATGAACTCTTGCACACAACAGCACCTAAAGGGCAGGCAAACCACCTAAACCACCCTTCCAGCTCAATCCCTGAACATACTCCTGCCTTCACCCCATATAAGGAACAAGCTCACCACACTCCTTCTGAGAACTAGCAAGCAAAGGAATTTGTTGTATTTTTCTTGCTCCCTGCTGATACCATGCTGCTACTGCTAAATCAGTTTAATCGTGTCCAACTCTGTGAGACCCCGTAGATGGCAGCCCACCAGGCTCTGCTATCCCTGGGATTCTCCAGGCAAGAACACTGGAGTGGATTGCCATTTCCTTCTCCAATGCATGAAAGTGAAAAGTGAAAGTGAAGTCGCTCAATCATGTCCAACTTTTAGCGACCCCATGGACTGCAGCCTACCAGGCTTCTCTGCTGTGGGATTTTCCAGGCAAGAGTACTGGAGTGGATTGCCATTTCCTTCTCCAATGCATGAAAGTGAAAAGTGAAAGTGAAGTCGCTCAATCATGTCCAACTTTTAGCGACCCCATGGACTGCAGCCTACCAGGCTTCTCTGCTGTGGGATTTTCCAGGCAAGAGTACTGGAGTGGATTGCCATTTCCTTCTCCAATGCATGAAAGTGAAAAGTGAAAGTGAAGTCGCTCAATCATGTCCAACTTTTAGCGACCCCATGGACTGCAGCCTACCAGGCTTCTCTGCTGTGGGATTTTCCAGGCAAGAGTACTGGAGTGGATTGCCATTTCCTTCTCCAATGCATGAAAGTGAAAAGTGAAAGTGAAGTCGCTCAATCATGTCCAACTTTTAGCGACCCCATGGACTGCAGCCTACCAGGCTTCTCTGCTGTGGGATTTTCCAGGCAAGAGTACTGGAGTGGATTGCCATTTCCTTCTCCAATGCATGAAAGTGAAAAGTGAAAGTGAAGTCGCTCAATCATGTCCAACTTTTAGCGACCCCATGGACTGCAGCCTACCAGGCTTCTCTGCTGTGGGATTTTCCAGGCAAGAGTACTGGAGTGGGTTGCCATTGCCTTCTCCATAGGGACCCTAATAAAGCCTTGCCTGAATTTCTGGTCTGGCCTCTGATCAATTTCTATTGATTAAAAAGGCCAAGAACCTTGGTCAGTAACAAAGTCAGTGTTTAGTTTCTTAAATTGTCTCATGTTTGTGTTTTTAAAAGATGTTAAATGTGAAAAAGTTAAAGGGATCCAAAATTCATGCTTATGAGCAGCCCAAATATTTCAACTACAATGGTTACTGCTACTTAAACTACAATTATTAGGAAAATCTAATTGAAAACCTATAAACCCCAGGTGCCATGCTAAGAGTTCTAAATGCACAGCTCATGTCTTCATGGCAACAATATTGAACATGTATTATTATTACTACTTCTCTTTTAAAGATTAGGAAAATTGAGGCATAAGTAACCGCCCTAATTTAGGCAGCATTAACATCCTGAGCTAAATTTCCAGCCACAGTTTATGTACAATGCTCTAGACTCCATGTTTATTCCACCTGAATGTGTGCAGAACCACTCTGGTTGAGTTAGGACATTTCTGCAGGTTGTTGCCTAGCATCCTGTGGGGCTACTGAAAGAAACAACATCCCTTTGAACTTTTTTTTTTTTTTTTTTGGTTGTATGGGTTGTGGAATCTTAGTTCCTTGACTCGGGATCAAATGCAGGCCACCAGAAATTTCCCCCCCTTTCACTTTTATTCTTGTAGTTTGCTTGTTTGAAACAGTCTCCTTTCTCTTTAAACACTCATGCCAATTCATCTGCTAATGCCTAACTTCTTTTTCCACATCTGGGGAATTCTTCATTTTCTCTCAACCACAATTATATCCCTGTTCTCTGACCTTTGGTAGACCTGAGAACGTAAAGGGATTTATGAGATCACCTCTTTGAACCTCCTCATTTTTCACATTGCGAAACTGAAGCCCAGTAGTGCTAAGTCATAGAACTAAAGATTTATTGGAACCCAGTGCTGAGGTTTCCAACAAAGTCCTCTTTCCATTGTATGTTATATTGTTCTTAAATGAGCAAATGTGATGTTTTCTTCTCTAGACAATGCACTGTATTTATGACTGATTCACTGTCTATTCATGTGTCCTAGTGAAGAGAATTATTCACAAGTGGATTTCAATCCCAGGCAATTAATAGACATTATTTATACTATAACTTATTATATATACAATTAGGGCAATGCTTATTAGATGAAGTGTTTAGATGAGTGGATTGTGTGATTGAATAAAAGAATGGTAGTCTGTGTATGTAAGCAGTAAGGGGCATATGACAGAGTCAAGTTACAAATGGCTCTTTATTGAAATACACTGGAATCTTGTCATGTTAATAGGTGCTTCTCTAGATGAAGATAGGCATAGTTGTTTTGCAGTTGTGATTAAATTATTTATTGCTTGCTTGCTTATACAATTTTTATCTTTTAATACCTTTGAGCATGTTGTTCATAGAAAAAATATTTAAAAGTTTAAGAATATTTTAAAAGTTTAAAAGTATTTAAAAAGTTACCAAAAAGGTGAGAACACTGTTGTTAACTATTGGTTTATCAGTGAAGGAGTGTGAAAACTGGAAATATATTTCTTTAATTCATCCTTGACTAAATGTCAACTGTAACCATAGGAAAGCCACCAAATTTATTCAATATTTTCATAAGAAAATTTGAAATAATGGACATCAAAATTTGAGCTTTGAGTAATCTGGTGGGTCTGTCAATAAAGGAACTCCAGAGTGGCCAAGTGGGGAGAGGGGCCAATGACAGTCTCTCCTTGGAATCTTGAGCAGAATGGCAAAAAGACCTAAAACAGCTGGAACAAATTCACCCAGAAGTAAAAATTTTCCATTTCGTTTTGTTGGAGAACTAAGGAAAGTTTAGCAACTAGTCATTTTCTTGGTGCCAGAAGGTTAAAGTTAGATAGATCTTCACGAAGTATGTATCTTGTCAACACAAAGTTGAGTTTCCAAGTATATTTACTAAAATCAGAAAAGAAAATTTTGTTAATGTTGAGACCTTTATAATAGTTTTAAAAATTATTAACTACTAACATTGAGATTTTAGATTCAATGCATTAGATCTGATAGAGTGCCTGAAGAACTATGGATGGAGGTTCACAAAGTTGTAGAGGAGGTGGTGATTGAAACCATCCCCAAGAAGAAGATATACAAAAAGGCAAAATGGTTGTCTGAGGAGGGCTTACAAATAGTTGAGAAAAGAAAAGAAACAAAGACAAAGTAGAAAGGAAAGATACACCCATCTGAATGCAAAGTTCCAAAAAATAACAAGGAGAGACAAGAAAGCCTTCCTAAGTGATCAATGCAAAGAAATAGAGGAAAACAATATAATGGGAAAAACTAGAGATCTCTTCAAGAAAATTAGAGATACCAAGGAAATATATCATGCAAAGATGGGCACAATAAAGGACAGAAAAAATATGGACTTCACAGAAGCAGAGTATATTAATAAGAGGTAGCAAGAATACACAGAAAAACTGTACAAAAAAGATCTCAATGACCCAGATAACCATGATGGTGTGATCACTCACCTAGAGCCAGACATCCTGGAGTGAAAAGTGGGCCTTAGGAAGCATGACTTTAAACAAAGCTAGTGGAGGTGATAGAATTCCAGCTGAGCTAGTTCAAATCCTAAAAGATGAAGCTGTGAAAGTGCTGCACTCATTATGCCAGCAAATTTGGAAAACTCAGCAGTGGCCACAGAACTGGAAAATGTCAGTTTTCATTCCAAACTCAAAGAAAGGCAATGTCAAGAATCTTCAAGGGACTGCACAATTGCACTCATCTCAACCACTAGCAAAGTAGTGCTCAAAATTCTCCAAGATATGTTTCAGCTGTATGTGAACCAAGAAATTCCAGATGTTCAAGCGAGATTTAGAAAAGGCAGAGGAACTAGAGATCAAATTGCCAACACCCATTGGATCAATAGAAAAATCAAGAGAGTTCCAGAAAAACACATACTTCTGCTTTGTTGACTATGTTAAAATCTTTGACTGTGTGGATCACAACAAACTATGGAAAATTCTTAAAATAGATGGGAATACCACACCACCTGACCTGCCTCCTGAGAAACCTGTATGCAGGTCAAGAAGCAGCAGTTAGAACTGGACATGGAACAATGGAATGGTGCCAAATTGGGAAAGGAGTACGTCAAGGCTGAATATTGTCACCCTGTTTATTTAACTTATATGCAGTGTACATCATGCAAAATGCCAGGTTGGATGAAGCACAAGCTGGAATCAAGATAGCTCGGAGAACAATCAACAGCCTCAGATATACAGATGACACCACCTTTATGGCAGACAACAAAGAGGAACTAAAGAGCTTTTTTTTTTTTTTTTTTTTTGATGAAAGTGAAAAAGGAGAGTGAAAAAGCTGGCTTCAAGCTCAACATTCAAAAAGCCAAGATCATGGTGTGAGGTCCCATCACTTCATGGAAAATAGATGGGGAAACAATGGAAACAGTGACAGACTTTATTTTTGGGGAAGGGCTTCAAAATCACTACAAATGGTGATTTCAGTCATGAAATTAAAAGAATCTTGCTCCTTGGAAGAAAAGCTATGACCAACCTGGAAAGCATATTAAAAAGCAGAGACATTAATTTCCCCACAAAGGTCTATCTAGTCAAAGCTGTGCTTTTTCCTGTAGTCATGTATGGATGTGAGTTTTGGATCATAAGGAAAGCTGAGCACTGAAGAATTGATGCTTTTGAACTGTGGTGTTGGAGAAGACTTATGAGAGTCCCTTGGACTGTAAGGAGAGCAAACCAGTCAATCCTAAAAAAAATTAGACTTGAATATTTTTTGGAAGGACTGATGCTGAAGCTGAAGCTCCAATAATTTGGTCAACTAACGGGAAGAACTGACTAACTGGAAAAGACCCTGATGCTGGGAAAGATTGAAGGCAGGAGAAGAAGGTTGAGATGGTTGGATGGCATCACTGACTCCATGGATGTGATTTTGAGCAAGCTCTGGGAGTTGTTGAGGGACAGTTAAGCCTGGAATGCTGGAGTCCATGGGGTGAAATGCTGGAGTACATGGGGTCTCGAAGAGTCAGACACAACTGAGTGGTTGAACTGAAAATTGAGATTAGGATATGTTTGTTCAAGTAAATCTTATTTGTCAGAATGTTAGTTGTAAAATTTTTGTTTATTCCTTTAAAGTTGCAAACTATTAATTGATGTAGACTTTCTACACCAAGCTTGGTAATAATTAGTTGCCTAGGACAACCTTATATTTCTCTCATTTCTTCTTAAAATTAGAACTATGTGTTCAGGCTTAGTCACTTCAATCATGTTTAACTCTTTGCAACCCCATCAACTGTAGCCCTCTAGACTCCTGTCTATGTGATTCTCCAGGCAAGATTACTGGTGTGGGTTGCCACGCCCTCCTGCAGGGTATCTTCCCCAGCCAGGGATGGAGCCTGTGTCTCTAATGCTTCCTGCATTGGCAGGTGAATTCTTTTATTACTAGCGTCACCTGGGAAGCCTCAGAATTGAAACTATATCTAAAGACATACCTTTGTGTGATTCAATTTTATAAATAAAACTATGTCTCCAATTGATCTGAAATCAGGGTGGAGTTACAATTTGTTGTAATAATTTATCATTTCCCAGGAGGCTGTGGGAAATAGAGACTCTTCTCTCAAAATACACACATGAAATCTCCAGGACCCAGAGCAGAAGCAGTAAAATGAAGTGATCTTTGGTCAGACCCACCTGATGTTCTTGGAGCATCTCCTGAAGAGGCAGAAGGCAAGTGGAGCTCACCCTGGGGACAGAGATGCTGGTGGCAGCCATTCTGAGGAGCTCATCCCAACACGTGGACACTGGTGCTGGCAAGGAGATTTTGGAATTTTCCCTCTAGCTTCTTAGCTTGGGACCAAGGACCGTCCCCACCCACTAGCATGTAGGAACCAGTGCTGGGACTCCTCAGGCAAAGTGACTAGCCAGCTAGTACACAGCCTCACATACCAGAGTGCAGGCATTAGACCTGTGACCCCAGGGCCCTGCAGCTAGAGACCCTGGGAGTGGGCAGGCACCAGCCCCAGGATACCCTTGATCCTGGCCAGGAATATTCATATTAAATTAACTCTTTTGTTAATTAGGAAGCCCTATTATGTTTGGAAACCATTAGTTTTTACAAAGTGTTTATGAAATTGAAAGAAAACAAATTACATAAGAGTTTAGCTAGTGGTGATGAATGAAATGACTCCTTGATTCTTCACATATGGATGTGCAGCTGTACTTCCATTCCGTCTGGTATCTCCATTGCAGTATTTTTTTCTTTAAGTGGATTTAACTATGTTTTTTCTTTTTTAATCTTCATTTTCTCTTGACTGGATGTACCTTTGTTGACCAAGACATCTCGATTTCTCTTTAGCAAACTTTCTCTAATCGCTCTTTTCTATTCTCACTGATATGTTTTCAGTTCAGTCTCCAGTTATTTATCATTTTCCATTTGTAGTATTAGAATATGGTTCACAAACCTGTATCTGAAGTCCTTGGGCCCAGATGTATTTCAGAATTTTTAAAAATATTTTATAATCATGATCATTATGTCATATATGAGTGGGGCTTGAGTCCATATTCCATATTCAACACATTAATTTTCTGCAGTGAAACTAAGTTGGGGGGTAAATATTAAAAAAAGCTTCTTGCCTATTTAGGTCAGTTTTTGCTATTAGTGAGTTGCCAAAACCTTTGGGGTTTTAGAGTATTTGAAGAAATATTGCTTCATAAATAAACTTACTTCTCACCTCTGATTCCTTTTTTTTTTTCTGTTTTAAAAAGGCATTAAATATTTAATTGTCTTCCATTTGCTGGGCACACCAGGAGATGCAAAGAGGAGAAAAACAAACATCTGTCTTCAGAGATGTTTGTTTCTCTTTAGGAAAAATAGACACGAAGATAAATACCATATGGGACAAAATGGAAGCAAGATATTAAGAAATAAGGTTGTCATGCCACAGACTGAATGAAAGTCTATAAAGCATCAGGGTTTGATGTGGAGATCTGTTATGGTGTGAAGGGACTGCTGACAAATCCATTTTTAGGGTCTCAGTGTTTTGAGTGACCTACACAGACTCGAGGGGCAGGCTGTTGAGTTACCTTTAAGAATCTTAGACCACATCCACGGATGATGGTAGATTTTCTCACAAATTCTCATTACTTCTTGTATCACTTATCTGTTTTATTTATCATTCCTCATGTCAGCTGTGTTTAAAACAAGTTGTATAACAGACAACAGAACTTCAGCGTTATTAAAAAATTTGAGTTAATTACTTACATGGCTGGAACCATCTGGGGGTTGGCAGGGCGACCCTGCTGAACTGTGCTGGACTTACAGGTCTGGGGTTACCTGGTTGTCAGCTGATATAGGCTACTCTGGCTTGGGAGACTGTGGCAGCTAGAACCACTTGGCTGTGTTTCGGGGGCCTTCATTCCCCAGCAAGCTATCATAAACCATTTCCTTGTGACAAAAGCAAAGATGGAATAAAGCAAGCCCTAATGAGCAAGGCTGTTTCGAACTTCTGTTGTGTCACACCTGTTAACATCCTATTGGCTTAAACAAGTTACATGGCTAAGCCAAAGTCAAGGGATAGAACAGACCACCCCGTTCCCAGGTGGAGACTCAGCAAAAGTACATACACGGCAAAGGGAGTGAATGCAAAAATGGGTGAAGAATTGAGATAATTTTTTACAATCTTCTACGCTTCTCTTTTCCAAATGTCCAGTTTTAACCTTTATGAAACAGAATGATATTCTCTGTCCTGTTAACCATGAATTATATTTCCTCTGTTTTTACACAGACTGATTGTGCACAATGGTCCCTTTGCTTAGGATGTCCTTTCCCCACCTTCTTCCTCCATTAACCCTTTAAATTCTAGCTGAAACGTGCGTGGAGCTTTCTTTGTGAATGGTAGCCCCTGTGCTGAACAAAAAGCCAACTCAGTATCTGTTTCATCTCAGTATAACCCAGTATACTTTGTACCAACAGAATCCTGAAAAGCGTGTGGCCTATTTTGTAAATAAAAATCTCTGCCAAGAGGATCATCATTGAGAAAAAAGGTAATAGAAATGTGAATCACTTATTTTGTGACTTTATAAAAAAGAAAATCAGCAAATCATCAAAAGAGAACAAATTTGAATCTTTAGTTAGGGCTCAGATCATAACCCTTTTGGAACTGGGTATAAAAGTGGGAATATCAGACATTTTGAAGGCACTGTGATTTGTGTTCAGATTCTCATATTTTCACTTTACTCTCTGTATAAACCTAGGCAGGTTATGGACTTTCTAAGGATTCAGTTTCCTCATTCTTTCATAGTGTATTGTGAGAATTAAATAAGGCATAAAAATTATGTGAGGCAACAGGCACATTTAGGCATTCAGAAATGTCAATTTACAGTTCTTTTTCTACCTTCAAAGGAAAGGTTGCAAAGCAATCTAAAACAACATAATTTAACCGCTCATTAAGAAACTGCCACCCATTTCTGAATTAGTATCACTTAGTGTCATTTATTTTTGAATTATTTACCTATCCTATTATTCCTTTAGCAACAGATGATGGTGTGCCTTGTGCCACACAACAGGAAAAAGTGAGGCTCACTGGCTACCAGTGGAAATCCTGGTCAGCTTATGTGATATCATCTTTCTCATGTGTCTGTCTCACTGCCCAGGTGGTTGACAAAACATAACCTGTAAACCCTCTGCAAGGTTTTTAGTGACATCTGGAGATATGCTGTTGTTTGATATCCTGAGCCTATTCATCAAGGACCTTGTGGAGAAAACTACTTGTCTATACTATCGTCAAATACACAGCACTTGGGCCAAAATAATTTGGCAGATTCAGGAGCAAGAAAGAAGAAAAATGATGGTGGCTCCAAAGTGACCCTAAACCCACACTGTACATTGTTCTGACATTGCTGAGCTACCCAGAGGCTTGCTGCTAGTTTTGTAGAGGCCCAAAACAACCCTCTAACGGCTCTATGAAAGTGATTTATGGCCAGTAGAGGAATATCACAATATCAGTTATGTGGTCAAAAAGAAGTGAATTATTAATCTTGGTACTTTGAGTTTTGGTTTGTCAATTATGTAAAGAAGCTCCCAACAGTGTGCTTGCCCCTCAAATATTAAACACCTGGCAACCAGCCACATCCTGTGGAGCTGAGATCTTGCTTTTGATTTGAAAAGCAGCATCATAGTTGGGTTTCTACTTAAGTGACTTTCTGCTGCATTTGAATTGCATGAAGTTGAATAAAAATATGTTTTACCAGGTATTTTCCAAGTGAGGTTGCTCAGAAATCTGCCAGAGGAATTGGGCACTGATTTGTTAAGATGTGTAATCATGACAGGACTCATCAGTCTCTAAAACATATAATAAAAATAGAAAGACATGGTAAGTCTATAACAGACTGATTTTGTATTTTTTTATGAGAACATGTGAAACCTGTATCTAAGGCTTGAGAGAAGCAGACATGAACTCACTTAATTAAACCATACCGAATTCCCTTGTAGTTCAATTGGTAAAGAATCTGCCTGCAATACAGGAGACCTGAGTTCAATTTCTGGGTGGGAAAGATCCCCTGGAGAAGGAAATGGCAATCCACTCCAGTATTCTTGCCTGGAGAATCCCATGGACAGAGGAGCCTGACAGGCTCTAGTCCATGGGTGGCAAGAGTCAGACACAACTTAGTGGCTAAACCACTACCAAATACTGGAAGACCAGGAAGCAAGTACCTATTATTCTAGGAGATCTCTTACATTATTCTCAAGTGAAAATATCATGGAGCGCCTTCTTGTGTGAGTTCATGCATGTGGCTGCTTTGACATAGTGGAAAAACTTATTAGAAGACAGCTCCTAGTTCTGAGTTAGAGGAGATTCATATAGCAAGTCATGTGTACATTTCATGATGGGCATCTGTGGAAGTGAAGGGAAAGAAGCAGGATGGGGCAGAGGGAGGACACAGTGTCCATGAGTCAGGGGCATGCTAGGAGTAGGTTGGCCCTATAGCACTGCCCAAGTTGGGATGAAGGGGCTGCATCTCTATAATCCCTTGTGGTGAGTCTTGGATGTCGGCTGCCCTGGGAGGAAACCTAGTCTTGAGCAAGGTAGTTTCTTCAACTGAAGCTGTCCCCAAAGAAGGTTGGCAGTGGAGGCTGTCTTCTTGAATCACTCCCAGCCTATGGATGAATAAGTTCATTCCTCAAGGGAGATTTGGACATCACAGGGTCCACCACATAATCTTACCAATTAACATTTTTTCATACCAGCTAATTTTCTAATCCATAAAGTATATTTTTGTCACCTTCTACCTCAAAGCATCAAACAAGGATAAGTGTCAGGTTCATAGATGTTTGCTTTTCTTTTAAAAAATGACAGTGACTCAAACCTTTTAATTCATAGTAATTGAGTGTTCATGAATTCATTCAAATCAGTAAATATGCAAGAGATTGAGAGCACTTTGGTGAACAAAACAAAGTCCTTGTCCAGAAAGAGCTAAAAAAATCATTCATGACTAATCCACCCAAGAACAATTATTAGTTTTGGCTTCTTAGAGGTTTCCCCTTGGTCAGTACAATTTTGTTGTTCAGTCACTAAGTTGTATCTGACTTTTTCTGACCCCGTGGACTGCAGCTTACCAGGCTTCCTTGTCTTTCACTATCTCCTGGAGTTTGCTCAAACTCATGTCCATTGAGTCAGTGATGCCATCCAACCTTCTACAAAAGATCCATCCTCTATTGCCCCCTTCTCCTCCTGCCCTCAATCTTTCCCAGCATCAGGGTCTTTTCCAATGAGTGAACTCTTTGCATCAAGTGGCCAAAGTACTGGAGCTTCAACTTCAGCATCAGTTCTTCCAGTGAACATTCAAGGTTAGTTTCCTTTAGGATTGACTGGTTTGATCTACTTGTTGTCCAAGGGACTCTCAAGAGTTTTTTCCAGTACCACAATTCAAGAGCATCAGTTCTTTGGTGCCCCATCTTCTTTATGGTCCAGCTCTCACATCCATACGTGGCTACTGGAAAAACCATACAATTTAATAGTAAGCTAGTTCTTTGGAAGGACTAATGCTAAAGTTGAAACTCTAATACTTTGGCCACCTCATGCGAAGAGTTCACTCATTGGAAAAGACTCTATGCTGGGAGGGATTGGGGGCAAAAAGAGAAGGGGATGACAGAGGATGAGAAGGCTGGATGGCATCACTGACTCGATGGACATGAGTTTGAGTGAATTCTGGGAGTTGGTGATGGACAGGGAGGCCTGGTGTGCTGCAATTCATGGGGTCGCAACGAGTTGGACACGACTGAGCAATTGAACTGAACTGAACTGAATGATCAGTCAAAGTATTCCTTAAATTACTTCCTTTTCTGTCTTCTGCCTGCATGAGAATTCACTTCAGTGGTGTCCGACTCTTTGCGACGCTATGGACTGTAGCCCATCAGCCTCCTCAGCCCATGTGATTCTACAAGCAAGAATATTGGATTGGGTTGCCCCATGCCCTCATCTAGGGGATCTTTCCAACCCACGGATCAAACATGTGTCTCTGGCAGGTGGGTTCTTTACCACTAGGGCCACCTGGTAAGCTCTGTCTTCTACCATATATTAATGGAATCTGCCTGTGAAAGCCTGCCTTCACAGTTCAGGAAATTTACAAGACAGCTTTAAGCTTTCCCTTCTTGCTTGTGCCAGGCCTCGAGGTCACACAGAGGTAAATGGATGAGGTCTTGTAATTTCTCAAGGTGTTTGGCTTGCACAAAGCTTTGGGCTTGCACAAAGCTCTGTGCTTGAGAGAAGCCTTTTGGAGCCCCAGGAATATATTGGAATTTTTTAAGTCCTATACTGCTGCAGGATATTCTTTTACATTTTTTTGAGTTAGCATTTTCTAAGTCATATCACAACCTCAGATATTTTTAGAATTCTCTTTTTTTTAAATATGAATTTATTTATTTTAATTGGAGGTTACTTTACAATATTGTATTGGTTTTGCCATACATCAATATGAATCCACCACAGGTATACACGTGTTCCCCATCCTGAACCCCCCTCCCACCTCCCTCCCCATACCATCCCTCTGGGTTGTCCCAGTGCACCAAGTGTTCTCTAACTCATATCACAACCTCAGACATCTGCAATGTTTCTGGGAGATTGCCATTATTTACACCAAACACTTGAAGATGGGGCTTTTTTTTTTGGCCAAATGAAATAGCTACACAAACTTGGAGATTCCTTTAGGGAGCTACCAGGTTGAACAAAATATTGACCTGAATAAAAGTCTTCTAACAGAGCTCTGAAAGATGCCAGTCTTCTCTAGCTATAAGGCTCCTGGCTTTTTATGTCCACAGAGCTGCTGAGCTGGTCAGGCAGAGTGTGCATGGAATAGCTGCAAGTTAAATACCACAAAACCCATGGTTTTACTGAATATGTCAATTATTTCTCTTGGGAAATTTTCAATTTGTTCATTGGTTTTAGTTAGTTTAAAGAGTTTGGAATCATTTCTTTTACCTTTTTGCATCATTTTCATTGTTTTAAGTTCATGGACATTCTTACAACACATTCCACAAAGCAATCTATTCCTGAGTTCTTAAGTTTCATAATGATGTGTGTTGCTGTGGCCTTTTTATTTAATTATTTTTTTTGTCCTGGGCTTTTCCAATTAAAAATACACATTCTTTAATAACTTTGGTAATCTTTCACCTATGATTTTAAAAATACTTTCCTCCCTTTTTGTCCATCTGAAATGCCTACTTTCTAGGTTCATTTTTCCAAATCTCTTATTGTTTCTCTCATATTTTTTCTATTCTTTATGTTATGTTCTATTTGTTCTATTTTACCTATTTCCTTGATATTATCTTCTCAATACTTTTAATTTTAGTGATTATATTTTTTAACTTCTAAAAATTGTTTCTTCATTTTTTAAAAAACACTGTCCCCTTCTTGTTTTGCAAATATAATAATGATTTCTCATTTTCCACTGCTCCACAGTAATTAACATTTCTTATGAAGTTTTGCCTGATGCTTTCTAGAGATTCTTCTTCTTTCTGTTTATTTTTGTCTCTCTCTTTAATGTTGGAAGCATATTATGGTCTTTGGTGGTCCTTGGTTGTCTATTTAATATTAAGAACAAGTCACTAGAATTTATTGCTTTTGTGGAGCTTTTGGGTAGGATTTCAATTGGGTGATTATTTGGCTTGTGAGCAGAACATTTAATTATTTAATTGGGGACTCACATATGCTAGTATGCAAGCAACATTTTTAGAAAATTGAGATAACTCAGTTTCTTCAGTGAAGAATGTTTTTACCACTTGCACAAGGGCTGGAAATCTACTGTGCCATTTGCTATGTAGACTATCAGTTAATAATCTTTATTTTTCAACCTGCATCTTACCTCTTCTGTCTACATTATCCATTATATTTGATGCCTCTGAGCATCATGTCTTCATGGGGTTTGTCAAGGTAAATGATCCCTACCATGCTCCCCATCTCTTTCACAGTGACCTCAAGCTTCACTTTTCTGCATCTGCTAACTTAGTTGCCATCTTTCATCTGCATTCTGCCTTCCAAAACTTGATGAAATATTTTGTAAAAATTATTTAAAAAAGAGGACATAATCTTTACATAGAATTGTTCTACACTTGACTTTTTTTATGATGAGCAAAATATTAAAATTTTATTTTATTTTATTTTTTTAACCATTTATCACTCACTATTGTTATTATTATTTTTTACTTTACACAGAGAGGGTAAAAGAGACACAGATGTATAGAACAGTCTTTTGGACTCTGTGGGAGAGGGAGAGGATGGGATGATTTGGGAGAATGGCATTGAAACATGTATAATATCATATAAGAAATGAATTGCCAGTCCAGGTTCGATGCAGGATACAGGATGCTTGGGGCTGGTGCACTGGGATGATCCAGAGGGATGGTACAGGGAGGGAGGAGAGAGGGAGGTTCAGGATGGAGAACACGTGTACTCCCATGGTGGATTCATATTGATGTATGGCAAAACCAACATACTTGACTTTTATAAAGAAATCTTTTGAACTATTTTTCAAATTAGACTTATCAGTAGCAATTATTAATTTCAGCATATAAGCAAAATTTGAACTTAGACGTGAGGTATATTTTGCAAAGTAACTTCTTTTATTAATGAAAATTTGAAATAAAATTGTGAATTAAGTTACATCATATAAAATGCACAAATCATAAGCTCATAATCATAATATTTATATACACATGTGTCTGTTTTGGGACTTCCCTGGTGGTTCAATGGTAAAGAATCCACCTGCAATTCAGGAGACTTGGATTCGATCCCTGAACCAGAAAGATCCATAGAGCAGAGCAGGGCAACATACTCCAGTATTCTTGCATGGAGAATCCCGTGGACAGAGAAGTCTGGCAGGATACAGTCCATAGTATGCAAAGAGTTCGACATGACCAAAGTGACCTAACAGACATGCATGCATCCAATTTACCACTTAGAATGAGAGTTAGGATATTCCAGCATTTTCAAGGTATTTTTCATGCCCTCTTTCAGTCAATTTTTCCTTAAAGGAATTCTTCTGAGTTTTGTGGCTAAGCTAGTTTTGCTTGTTCTTAAACTTCATATAAATAGACTACAGTATGAACACTTTTGTGATTGACTTTGATTCAACATTGCATCTGTGAGATTCATCATGTTGTTGTGTGTGCAACTAACTTTTAATTGTTGTATTCAGTCATTATGTAAATGTGCAAACTCTAAACATTATTTTATAAAGGCATTGATATATACATAACCAGTTACCAAAAATCAAAATCCCAAAGAAGGAGAGATGGAGTTGTCACAATGATACCAAGATGTGATTGTCAAATGAGGATATAGTGTGATGTTCCTCAGCCGGTAAGGAGACTGGACATGGGGGTTTTTCAACAATTGTGAGAATGCTCTTTCTAAAGAATGAGAAAAACAATACAAATTAGATAATGTTTTGAATGATCGTCTTCTTACCAACCAAGGTATGAGTATACAATTCCCTTTCTGTGTCCAGCAGCTCAAATTTTCAAGTGAACTAGTGGAAACAAATCAGATACTTCATGAAATTGATTATAATCTGTGCTGTTTTACAAGAGTTACAATTTCACCTAAGTACCACATAAGTTTGTTTAAACATTTCAGTTATATTTTATGAGCTGAATTTCTTCTATAATTGGGAGGGAAATGAAGCCATTAAGACTTACTCTTTGGCACTGTCACTAGCATTTCCATTAGTTTGTCAAATTAAGGATTATATAATGCTATTAAAAATGGCTGTTTGTATTAAATCAATTTCTCTAAAATGTAAACAAATTAACTTTATTTTTTCTGCCTAAAATTGTCAGATTAATAAATATATTCATGTAAGACATTGTTTCTCAAGGTGTGATCCTTGTCTACTGGAGAAGGGAATGGTAAAGCACTTCAGTATTTTTGCCTTGAGAACCCTATGAACAGTATGAAAAGGCAAAAAGATGTCACAATGAAAGGTGAACTCCCCAGATTGATAGGTGCCCAATATACTACTGGAGAAAAGAGGAGAAATAGTTCCAGAAAGAATGAACAGGCTGAGCTAAAGCTGATGTGATGCTCAGTTGTGGATGTGTCTGGTGGTGAAAGTAAAGTCTGATCCTATAAAGAACAGTATTGCATAGGAATGTGGAATGTTAGGTCCACTGAATCAAGGTAAATTGGAAGTGATTAAACAGGAGATGCCAAGAGTGAATATTGACATTTTAGGAATCAGTGAACTAAAATGGGCTGGAATGGGTGAATTTAATTCAGATGACCATTATATACATTACTGTGGGCAAGAATCCCTTAGAAGAAATGGAGTAGCCATCATAGTCAAAAAAAGAGTCAAAAATTCAGTGCTTGGGTGCAATCTCAAAAATGATAGAATGATCTCAACTCCTTTTCAAGGCAAACCATACATATTACAGTAATCCAAGTACATACCCCAACTTCTAATGCCAAAAAAGCTGAAGTTGAGCAGTTCTATGAACTCCTATATGATCTTTTAAAATTAACAACCCCCCCCCCAAAAAAAAATGTCCTTTTCATCCTAGAGGACTGGAATGCAAAAGTAGGAAGTCAAGAGAAACAGGCAAGTTTGGCCTTGGAGTACAAAATGAAGCAAGGCAAAGGCTAAAAGAGTTTTGCCAGGAAATGCACTGGTCATAGCAAACACCCTCTTCCAACAGCACATGAGAAGACTCTACACATGCACGTCACCAGATGGTCAATGCTGAAATCAGATTGATTATGTTCTTTGCAGGCAAAAATAGAGGAGCTCTATTCAGTCAGCAAAAACAAGACTAGGAGCCGATTGTGGCTCAGATCATGAACTCTATACTGCCAAATTCAGATTTAAATTGAAGAAAGTAGGGAAAACAATTAGACCATTTGGATATGACCTAAATCAAATCTCTTAGGATTATACAGTGGAAGTGACAAATAGATTCAAGGGACTAGATTTGATTGAGTGCCTAAAGAACTATGGACAGAAGTTTGTGATATTGTACAGAAGTGAGTGATCAAGATGATCCCCTTATGGCAGAAAGTGAAGAAGAACTAAAGAGCCTCTTGATGAAAGTGAAAGAGGAGAGTGAAAAGGCTGGCTCAAAACTCAACATTCAAAGAACTAAGATCATGGCATCGGGTCCCATCACTTCATAGCAAATAGATGAGGAAACAATGGAAACAGTGAGAGTTTATTTTTGGGGGTTCCCAAATCACTGCAGATAGTGACTGCAGCCATGGTATTAAAAGATGCTTGCTTCTTGGAAAAAATGCAATGGCCAACCTAGACAGCATATTAAAAAGCAAAGAGGTTACTTTGCTAACAAAGCTCCATCTATTCAGAGCTATGGTTTTTTCAGTAGTCATGTATGGATGTGGGATTTGGACCATAAAGAAAGCTGAGCGCTGAAGAACTGATGCTTTTGAATTGTGGTGTTGGAGAAGACTTTTGAGAGTCCCTTGAACTGTGAGGAGATAAAACCAGTCAATCCTAAGGGGAAGCAGTCCTGAATATTCACTGGAAGGACTGATGCTAAAGCTGAATCTCCAATACTTTGGCTACCTGATACAAAGAACTGACTCATTGGAATAGACCCTAATGCTGGGAAAGATTGAAGGCAAGAGGAGAAGGGGACACCAAGGATGAGATGATTGGATGGCATCACGGACTCAGTGGACATGAGTTTGGGCAGGCTCCCAGATTTGGCGATGGACAGGGAAGGCTTTTTTGCTACGGTCCCTGGGCTACAGAGTCGGACACGACTGAGTGACTGAATTGATCTGAACTGATCCTTGTATTAAAGGCTTCAGTTTCAGCATCACTTGAGAATTTATTGGAAATGCAGATTACTGGACTCCATTCCAGACCTACTGAGTCAGACACTCTTGGATTTGAAGCCAAGCACTCTCTATTTTAACATGCCATCCCAGTGATCCCAGTGATACTGATGTACGCTGAAGTTTGAGAGCTACTAGTTTAAGACATTGATTTGTTATCCTGGCTGTGCATTGGGGTCACCAATGGGACTTCAAAAAGTAGGCCTGAGTCCCACCCCTAGAAATCCTATTCAAATGGCCCAAGATGGAATGGGCATTAAGATTTTTAAATTCACCAAGGTGATTCTAATGTGTGGACAAAGTTAACAAACTTTGTTTAATAGAATCAAAAGAAATGGCATCCTAGCTTTGCTAATTGTTGGTCACTGAATGAAGTAAGAGCTGAAATCTATCACTTGAATTTTGAGATAACTTGTTAATTCTCTTCATGTCTTCAGTTCAGTTCAGTTGCTCAGTCATGTCTGACTCTTTGTGACCCCATGAACCGCGGCATGTCAACTCCTGGAGTCTGCCCAAACCCATGTCCATTGAGTTGGTGATGCCATCCAAGTATCTTATCCTCTGTTGTCCCCTTCTCCTCCTGCCCTCAATCTTTCCCACATCAGAGTCTTTTCAAATGAGTCAATTCATCACATCAGGTGGCCGAAGTATTGGAGTTTCAGCTTCAACATCAGTCCTTCCAGTGAACACCCAGGACTGATCTCCTTTAGGATGGACTGGTTGGATCTCCTTGCATGTCTTATCTGAGTCCAATTAGGAAAATTAAATGTACCTTAAAGTGACTGTTGAGTATTAGATGTGGTTCCCTTGTTCCAGTTTAGCAGAAAACCCTTCAGTTAAGAAAATACACATAGCTCATTTTTTTGGTTTTATGAGGGTAATACTGTAGAATGAACTTATTGGCTAAATGGAGAAATTCAGTCAGAAAGGGGAATTGATTTTGGATCCTTCCAAGGTATTGAGCCCGAAGCAGTACTACTCTATATTTAAAACTCTTTTTCATCAAACTGAAGCAGTGCTGTAGGACCCTGTGTTAGTGTTAATTGCTCAGTCATGTTTGACTCTTTGCAACCCCATGGACTGTAGCCCGCCAGTTTTCTCCATCCATGCAATTCTCCTGGCAAGAACACTGGAGTGGATAGCCATTCTCTTCTCCTGGGAGTCTTCCTGATCCAGTAATCAAACCCGGATCTCTTATGTTGCAAGCAGATTCTTTGCTGTCTGTGCCATCAGGGAGGCCCTGCTGTACCTTATTACCCTTGAATTCATTATTTAAATCTAGAAAACCAATAATAACTGTTTCCTTTGTGTTAGAATGTCTTGCTCTCTTATAACTCTTTGGCTATAAGAGATGCTATTTATTAGTGGGGCATGTTGAGTGTGGGGAACCATAGATATCCTGAAACTCAAGGGGTGGAAGAAGACCCTTCTCTGCTTTAAGAGTGATTCCCTTTTTATTTTTTTTTGGTAATTTTTAATGTAGTAATATATTTTTTGCTAAAACATTTTTAAAACTTTTTATTTTGCCTTGAGGTATAGCCGATTAACAATGCTTTGACAGATTCAGGCAAGTAGCGAAGGGATTCAGCCAAATATACATGTAGACAGTTGAGAGTTTGGGATTGACATGTACAAACTAATAAGTTGAGTCTAAGCTCACAAAATACTAAGAGTTTATGCACTGGTGAAGACCTCCAACTATAAGCTATCTGAATTAAGGAGGAAATTTGCTAAACAAAAAAGTATATTAATTCTTACTTTGATAACATCTTTGCTACAAAGATGAAGAGGAGAGGCTGAAACCAAGAAAAGATTATGATCATGTGTAACTGAAGAAGTGTTTCTATAGTTTACATGAGCTTTATTCAGAAATGTATTCTGATGAGGTAATCTTGGGACATCCCTATTATTCCCAGGAAGCCATAAACCACTGAGATTTCAGAAGCCAAAGTGATCTGACATCTCTATTACAACAGCAATAGTTTCCCCAAACCTGAAAAATCAAACTTGTTCTTTCTTTCTCATTGCCCCCACACTCAGTGGTCATGGCTAATTTTGACTGAAGATCAGAATGATGTGGATTCTTCAGGAAAATAAAATGCCATTGCCCTGTTTGCAGGGTACCCCCCAGTCTTCAGTGGATATATAGATATTGTGGATATTCTAGATCTTGATCAAAACAACACAATGACAAACATCTTTGGTGAGTTCTTTCTTCTAGACTGAGTATTGGCTAAATGTTAATTTGAAGATCTAAGGAGAGAAGACAGCTGTCTCCCTCACTTCTCACTATTAGAACTTCAGTCATGATGATCTGGGTAAGAGGTTTTCTTCAGACGGAGATCCTCAAAGGTATTTGGTGATTGCTTACAGGTCTCACTGGAAAAGACCCTGATGTTGGGAAAGATTGAAGGCAGGAGGAGAAAGGGATGACAGAGGATGAGATGGTTGGATGGCATCACAGACTCAATGGACATGAGTTTGAGCAAGGTCCAGGAGTTGGTAATGTACAGGAAAGCCTGGTGTGCTGCAGCCCATGGGGTCTCAAAGAGTTGGACACAACTGAGTGACTGACTTGAACTACAGATTACATAAACATGTTCTCATGGTGGTGATGAGATTATTTATATAAGCAGGTTTTGGCTACCTGTGATTATACAAGCCTTCAGAGCTATAAATTACTTATTATTGAGTTGTTTAGTGCAGGCCATATACAAATCTAGAAATTATGCTAATAGAGTTGACCTTTGAACAACACTGGTATAAGGGGCATTGACCCCCTCACAGTTGAAAATGTGCCTATAAATTACAGTTGACATTCTGCATATGTGAGTCCTTTGTATCTGTGTTTTCCATTGCCATGGTTCTGCATCCATGGAGTCATATGACTATTGATTTAACCAATGATAGATCATGTAGTTCTGTGGTAGGTACTTCATGAAAAAAGAAATCTTTGTATAAGTGGACCCCCATAATTCAAATTTGTGCTGATCAAGAGTCAACCATATCCTAGGATTTTTTCAAATTTGGTTGACCACGAGCCAGAAAAATTTTACCACAATCTTCAGTCAGTCAGTTCAGTTGCTCAGTCATGTCAAACCCTTTATGACCCCATGGATGGCAGCATGCCAGGCTTCCCTGTCCATCACTAACTCCCAGAGCTTGCTCAAACTAATGTCCATTGAGTTCGTGATGCCATAATCTTAGCTGAATACAATTAAATTTCTACAGAAATCCTCCTGGACTTCCTCAGAAATTGAACTTTCATTACAATCCACATATACAAATTTTCCAATGATTCTGGCTTTTCAGTTTTATATATCTCACAGTGAGGTTATTCTGACTCAGTATAGAAGTTGATGTAGTTCAAATCACTTCAGATTTGTTTTCCATAAACATTGAGAAGATATTATTCCAAAGTGACCTCAGATTGCAAACATTTGTAGGATTTCCTGGAAATGAGCAACTTTGGAAGATGATATTCTAAGTGGCAGGGCCGAATGGCTCAATTTTGGACTGCTTTTATGGTAAACTGGGAGCTAAGAAGAAGACCTGGATTTCTGTCATATGGGCTCCAGCAAAGAATACTTGAGTGAGGCCTTATTTTTTAAATTTTTTGTTTGTCTGTTTTTGGCTGTGCTGGGTCTTCATTGCTGAGTAGGATCTTCTCTAGTTACAGTGAATGGGGAACACTCTCTAATTGTATTGTGTGGGCTTCCCACTGGAGTGGCCGTCTCACTGCAGAGCATGACCTCCAGGGCATACAGGCTTCGTCAGTTGCAGCACATGGGCTCAGGAGTTGCAGCTCCAGGGCTCCAGAGCTCAGGCTCAATAGTTGTGGTGCAGGGCTTAGTTGCTTTGTGGCACATGGGATCCTCCTGGACCAGAGATCTAACCCATGTCTCCTACATCAGCAGGCAGATTCTTTACCTCTGAGTCATGAGGAAAATCCAGGCCTTATTTTTAATTCTGACTGGGTATTATGGATCAGTGGATGCCTTTGTTGCTACATTAAAGTATCTGAGTAGGAAAACCCAACCATATTTCTGTCTGGCTTCTCCAGACCCAGTAACATTAACGTTTTCAGACTCTGGATGCCATTTATTTTAAATAAGGAAAGTCCTGATGTTTCAACATAAAGATCTCATTCTTTCCTGACCCTGACCTTGTCATCATAGAAAAACAAGAATCCTGAGAATGCTTGTTTCTGTCTTCTTACCAGAAGCTGGGTGGTCCATCCCAGACCATTTGTTAAACATTATTGGAGTCCACTGGGTAAGAATAAACATTTATTGGTAAGAATAGAAATCAGGTAGAAGGAGCTGCTATCTCCTGTGGGTGAAAATGGAAATGCATAAATTCATTTAAAGTGACCTGTTTGTGATGATCCCTTGAAAAGAACAAGGTCTGCTCTTGGATGATAAGGCATGATTTCTGAAAAATAATACCTCTCCTCTGGCTTCATTTATTATTATTTTGCCCCCAAGTTCTGTGCTCTGAGGCAAGTAAGTCACATGCTCCTGCTGTTACTGCTGCTAAGTTGCATCAGTCGTGTCCGACTCTGTGCGACCCCATAGATGGCAGCCCACCAGGCTCCCCCATCCCTGGGATTTTCCAGGCAAGAACACTGGAGTGGGTTGCCATTTCCTTCTCCAATGCGTGAAAGTGAAAAGTCAAAGTGAAGTTGCTCAGTCGTGTCCAACTCTTCGCGACCCCATGGACTGCGGCCCACCAGGCTCCTCCATCCATTGGATTTTCCAGGCAAGAGTACTGGAGTGGGGTGCCATTGCCTTCTGGGTGGTACATATTTTTTTACTCTTATGACACAACAAAACATGGAGCCCTGGGTTCCTCAGTAGGAGGTTCGGTTTCTAGTCATTGCTCTGGGCCAAACCATTAATGTCTCTGCATCTCATCTCCTCCATGAAATGAAGTCATCACTGACTCTTCCTAATCTCTTGAAGGTAATGAAGCTAGAAGTAACATTGAAAAGGTGGTGGTGGCTCTTTGAAAAAAGGTTCCATGTAAAGAGCTGATCAGAAGAATGATAGAAACTCCAAGCATCTGAGAGTGGGCTAAAATCATTTAGGATGAAACCACATCTAATAGGTATATGTTAAATACTTAAATACTGTTCCCTGCACTATGAATACCTTTGAAGACTCTAATATTGCCTAATTTTGTATATGTGCAGCACATCTCTGCAGTGAACACTAGAAGTCAGAGCTGGTGGCTAGAAGGAAGAGGGTAAATGGTGGGTCAGGAGGCTGCTTTTTATGCCTTCTGTAGGAGTTGTGTGGTAGCAAAGAAACCAGTCATGGCCTTCACCCTTCCTTAATAAAAACTTACTTAATAGGATCCTACTTATATCAGACAGTATTTATATCATTGCGTTTGCTATAACATTATCATTATTTGTGTTCATGCTTTTATTTTCCTCTTGACTGTCAATTCCTACAAGATAAGGGATTTCCCAGCATCTCACCAAATGTCTGGCACAAAATTGGTGCTCAGGAGGGCTTTTAAAAATAAAAAATAATTGGCTTCTGTTTAAAGGCCCAAACTCTTTGTTAGGTACATTTAAAAACATTTTTACATGTGACAACACATGAGATGACCATTATAGTCACAGACACACACTATTCACTTTGGCCAGAACAGATATAAAAGAGAGATTATTGGGGGAGAACTTATAGTCAGAGAAGTATTAAACAGCCCTCTGACTTTAAGTCCAGTGCTCAGGCCTGCCCAGTGTTTCTGTAGAGAGGGCCCCTGTCCCCAAATGGTTCTACATCAGAAATTCTCAGAGTATATCTCAGGCTGATGTCAATTTCACTTGAAAAGTTGATAAATGCAAATTATCAGGCCACAGTCAGGCCTACCAAGTTGGAAGCTCTAGGAGGAGGGCCCAGAAATTTGTTATATAAAGTCCTTTGAGTGTTTCTATGTATGATGAACTATAAAAATCATAATTCTACACAACTGTGGTGAGAATGAGCATTGGGAGAGAATATGCAGGGATTATCTGTGAGATTATGAGATGATAGAAGCTCCCTCCTCAGGAAAAAGCCTCCTTAGAACTGGGTAGGATGGGACTGAGGGCCACTCAGCCTGTTCTATTGAGAAAACTCAGAGCTGCCAAGCCAGCTCTCTGCTAAGTGAGTCAAAAAGGGAGAAGGAATGAGTCTCCAGTGTTACCCATGTTCATTCCCCATCAGACGTGTCCTGCTCTCCTTGCTGTGCAGTTATGGAGAATGAAACAGAGACGTGTCCTTAACTAGCTGAAGGCACCCAGCTGAGGGGTGGGGAAGCCTACTTCAGACCAATGTAGTCTCACTCACAATCCATGGTTCTCAAAACTTCGTGTGCATCAGAATCACCCTCTTGGACTCAGTAAACATAGGAGGCCAGGCCCTGACCAACTCCAAGAAGCTTGGCTTTCCATTTTCCTATTACCTCTCCAGGTGATTCTGATATACTTCTTACTTTACAAAACACCATTCTAGATTGTTAGTTCTCATTCCTCACTGGGGAGCACTGAAGAAATACAAAAGCTCAGACTATATCTTAACCAATACCTCAGAAACTCTGCTTGAGCCCTCGTATCAGAATTCTTCAAAGATCCCAGGTGATCTCAGATGTAGTTAGCATTGATGGCACTGTCCTAGAGTCCATGCTCTAGGATGGACTGGGCTGCAGCTACCTCCCAGTGTAGATGATGTATCTAAACCATTTCTTCAATGCCTAGCAGATAGTCATGCTTATTGACTATTTACTAATCTAGAATTTTCTTTCAGTCTTGTATCTCCCAAATGTTGTTCTCCCTAAGTAAGTCTGAGGCAAAGTTTTGAAATTCTGAGGTTGGTTCTTAGGTATTGCTCATCTTCTCCTCTTTGTGGTTTTCCCTATCTTCTGGGGGTAGAGAGCACTCAGGACTTTCTCTTCACTCCCTGTTCTTTGAAGCTTCCTTATTGCAGCCAAAACCCTCTGCTGGAGTCCTAACTAACTTGGATCTTTCTTAAATTCTCCTCTTCCCTCAAATTAAGCTGTTTTTAAGGGAGGCATAGAATAAATATTCATGGATATCTTAGTGTTGTTCTTTGACCATCCACATCTTCATTGTCCCTGAGTGCTAAAATGAGATTCCTGACCACTCCACAATCCTTGTAAATCAGAATATTTGAGACTGAGTCTCAGAAGTCTGTCTTTTAGTAAGGCTTTTGCATCACTCTTTTGCATACTTACCTTTGAGATTGATGCCCCTCAGCCTACTGCAGTGTCACATGGGCTGTAGATATCCATAAACATCCGTTGACTTGAGTAAAATAAGTAGCTGATGATGTGTCTGTTGAAGTAATGTCTCCCAAATTGTTCATGACTGATTATGGCAGGTGCACAACTTGTCCACTGGTCTTTTGCATTTAACAAAAGCCACCTAGGGCTGTCGGGCCTGATTTCTTACTCTCAGAGTCCACTTTGCACACCTTTTCAGAAAGGTCTCCCAACAGTGTTCTTGAATACACTGATTTATAACTACACCCCAGATTTATACCCCAGCAGATCCCATTGTTCTCCTGTCACCACTCATCTAAGGGCACTCAAGGACACAGCAGGTATCTTACTTTTCCTGGCAGCTGTATGTGCTCCACCTGCAGCCCAGAGATGGCTCCAGCATTTATAAATGTTTTGAGAGAGTTTTTGTTGCCAGTTTCTGGGGTAGCATAATAAGGAAGTCTTGCCCTGTATTTGGAACTCATGGTTTTCAAAAGCTCAATTTCCAAATCAAACATCTAAATTGGCATTCAAATCCTAATTGCTCATTGGTTCTAGAAATATCCCACGAACTCCACCAAACAGAAATGGAAATAAACTAAAACAGGACATCTACCTACCGGATGGATGCTATTTGAAGGAGTGGTTTTAAATTTTCACTTGGGTTTTAAAGATTTGTTACTTGGAAGAGGCCTAGTACTTGGCATTATTTTATTTTTATAGAGTATTAGTGTTTTTCATGAGAGTTTATTTTCCTGAATCTTTTGTGCTTATATTTTTGCCCTGAAACTTACACAGAATTTTCTACACTTGAAAAGTATTGAGATGGGGGATTTGGAGAAGATGGCGGAGGAATAGGATGGGGAGACCGCTTTCTCCCCAGCAAATTCATCCAAAGAACATTTCAACGTGGAGGAAAATCTACAAAACA
>SJYA01001764.1:0-13701 GCA_006410615.1 Neotragus moschatus | reverse complement strand
AAATCGTGGTTTTCTCAGTGCATATGCCCAGTAGTAGGATTGCTCGGTCCTATGGGAGTTTCTTTCTTCATTTGTTAAGGAATCTCCATAGAGTTCTATATATTGGCTGTATCAGTTTACATTCCCACCAACAGTACAATAGGATTTCCTTTTTCTTTATCCTCTCCAGTATTTTTTATTCATAGTTTTTTGATGATACTCTTTCTCACTGGTATAAAGTAACACCTCATTGTAGTTTTGACTTGCATTTCTCTAATAATGAGAGACTTTAGCATCTACTAATGTGTTTATTGGCCATCTGTCTGTCTTCTTGGGAGAAAATGTTTAGGTCTTCTGCTCATTTTTTGATTGGGCTATTCCTTTTTTCTGATACTGAGTTGCTTATATATTTTGGAGGTTAATCATTTGTGAGCTACTTTCTCTTATTCTGAGGGTTGTCTTTTAATCTTGATTTTTGTTTCCTTTACTGTGCAAAAGCTTTGAAGTTCAGTTAGGTCTAATCTATTTTTTGTTTTCTTTTTATTTCCACTATTATAGGGAGTGGATCAAAGAAGATCTTCCTGTGATTTATGTCAAAGAGTGTACTGCTTATTATTTCCTCTAAGTATTTTATACTTTCTGGCCTTATATTTAAGTTTTTAATCCATTTTTAGTTTATTTTTTATTTTTAGTGTTAGAAAGTGTTCTAGCTTCATTCTTTTATATGTAGCTGTTCAGTTTTCCCAACACCACTTATTGAAGAGGCTGTCTTTTTTCCATTAAATGTTTTGCCTCCTTTGCTACAGACAAAATACCTGTAAGTGTGTGAGTTTATTTTTGGACTTTCTTTCTTGTTTCATTGGTGTATTTCTGTTTTTGTGCCAGTACCGCACTGTCTTGATGTCTATAGCTTGGTAGTATATTCTGAAGTCAGGAAGAATTTATGTTGCAGTTCTATATTTCTTTCTCAAGATTGTTTTGGCTATTTGGGGTATTTTGTACAAATTGTAAATTTTTTTTTATTCTAGTTCTAGTGAAAAATACCTCTGGCAGTTTGATAGGGATTGCATTGAGTCTGCATATTGTGTTGAGTAGTATAGGTATTTTCATCATATTGATTCTTCCAGTCCAAGAACATTGAGTCTTCTTTGGTTCCTTTCATCAGTGCTGCACAGTTTCAGCATACAGGTCCTTTGTCTATTTATGTCGGTTTACTACTAACTATTTTACTGTTTTTCTTGTAGTAATGGGTGGGATTGTTTCCTTAATTTCTCTTTCTGATTTTTCATTGTTAGTGTATAGGATGCAGGGGGTTTGGAGTATTNCTTCCAGTCCAAGAACATTGAGTCTTCTTTGGTTCCTTTCATCAGTGCTGCACAGTTTCAGCATACAGGTCCTTTGTCTATTTATGTCGGTTTACTACTAACTATTTTACTGTTTTTCTTGTAGTAATGGGTGGGATTGTTTCCTTAATTTCTCTTTCTGATTTTTCATTGTTAGTGTATAGGATGCAGGGGGTTTGGAGTATTAATTTTATATTCTAAAACTACGCTATTTCATTGATTAGCTCTAGTAAGAATAATTTTCTGGTGGCACTTTTGGATGTTCTATCACTCTTATGGCAGAAAGTGAAGAAGAACTAAAAAGCCTCTTGATGAAAGTAAAAGAGGAGAGNTTATCATCTTTTTTGCATTGTTTTTCTATGTATTCTTGTCATCTCTTCTTAGTATCTTCTTCTTCTGTTAGGTCCATGAAATTTCTGTCCTTTATTGAGTCCATCTTTGCATGAAATGCTCCCTTGGTATTCCTAATTTTCTTGAAGAGATCTCTAGGCTTTCCCATTCTATCGTTTTCCTCTATTTCTTTGCATTGATCACTGAGGAAGGTCTTCTTGTATCTCCTCACTATTCTTTGGAATTCTGAATTCAAATGAGTATATCTTTCCATTTTTCCTTTGCCTTTCCTGTCTTTTCTTTTCACAGCTATTTGTAAGGACTCCTTGGACAATCATTGTGCCTTTTTGCATTTCTTTTTCTTAGGGATTTTCTTTATCACTGTCTCTTATACANGGTCTTCTTGTATCTCCTCACTATTCTTTGGAATTCTGAATTCAAATGAGTATATCTTTCCGTTTTTCCTTTGCCTTTCCTGTCTTGTCTTTTCACAGCTATTTGTAAGGACTCCTTGGACAATCATTGTGCCTTTTTGCATTTCTTTTTCTTAGGGATTTTCTTTATCACTGTCTCTTATACAATGTCATGAATCTCTGTCCATAGTTCTTCAGGCACTCTATCAGAGCTAATCCCTTTAAACTATTTGTCACTTCCACTGTACAAGTTTAGGTCATACCTGAATGGTCTTGTGGTTTTCCCTCTCCTCTTCAATTTAAGTCTGAATTTGACGATAAATAGTTCAAGATCTTAGCCACAGTCAACTCCTGGTCTTGCTTTTGCTAACTGTATAAAGCATCTCCATCTTTGGCTGCAAAGAATATAATCAATGATTTTGGTACTGATCATTTGGTTTTCAAAGGCTGAGTGTTGCCAAGAGAATGCACTGGTAATAGCAAACACCCTCCTCCAACAACACAATTAAAATCAGTTAATCTCCACCCATATTTAAGTATCAATAGAACAGAAGAATCTTTAGCTCTAAATTTTTATAAAGCCAACAACCTAAGATTTTTGAATCCAAAACAGGGAAAATAATCCAGATATCTTTTAATGTATAGATGAATTAAATACAGAAGTATTATTAGTTTTTTAAATTCTTTCCCACTAAGGGCTTTGTAAAACTTTTAGTTAAATGTGGCTCCAAGATCAAACTATTCCTGATTCCACCAGCCTTGAACTTTTCCAGGTGCTTCACAGGTCATGATAATGATGCTCTTTTATGTTTTTCACATTATCTATGACCCATTTTAAAATGTCTTCTGATTTTCATATATTAACATTCATTTTAAAAATTCAGTTTCTACAATGTAATGTATTTTAACCATAACAGTACAACATCCTATCAAGTGTTGAGTATTTTTTTTTACTATAATCAGTAAATGGCTTCTTGTAATCCATTACTCTGAAGAAATTTTTTCCCTTTTCTTTCATAGAAATAAATGCCATTGTTTCCTGATTCATAGCTATATAAATATTCTATGCTCAGGTCTAGTGACTTTATGTTTGGGCTATGGAAGTTTTGCTTTATTATTCTCCACTTGTCATAAAAATAATTTGCATGTTTAATACACACTGAGAAAATAACAATTTTTACTATAAACAGTAAGACAATGGCATACCCTTCACAAACATATATTGTGATACTTTTACAGTGCTAGTTTCAGCAATTTATCTAGATTATTGTTTGGCTTTCCAATCAAAGAACACAACTCATTTTGTTCAAACTCTAAATGCTCTTAACTCTGAGTCTCACTTTACTCATTTATAAGTTTGCTTTTGCTTTGAAAGTGTTTTCCAGGCCAGGTGAATGCTAAACTCTGATGTTTATGATCTCACAGGGTTCAAAACCTACCAAGGTAATGTAACGTAATAGGAGAACGCTATATCAGGCAGGTTTCTTCAGATGGAAATATCATCAGTGTGGTAGGAACTATAAGTAAATACCACATAATGTGCTCCAAGACACACTGAACTGATAATTTTGTTTAAAATGGTCCCAGAACTTTAGTTTCTTGATAAACTCATTTTCTCAGGACAGAGTNCTTTGAAAGTGTTTTCCAGGCCAGGTGAATGCTAAACTCTGATGTTTATGATCTCACAGGGTTCAAAACCTGCCAAGGTAATGTAACGTAATAGGAGAACATTATATCAGGCAGGTTTCTTCAGATGGAAATATCATCAGTGTGATAGGAACTATAAATAAATACCACATAATGTGCTCCAAGACACACTGAACTGATAATTTTATTTAAAATGGTCCCAGAACTTTAGTTTCTTGATAAACCCATTTTCTCAGGACAGAGTCTCATGAGTTTTAGGCCTCACAAATTCCCTATAGTTAACATTCTAGGGAAAATTAATACCTCTCTCTACCTCTTTCACACATGCACACATGCACACACACGCATACACTCAAATTGCAAAATACAGGGAAACAACCAGAAATAAACAAACAAAACACACCCACTAGAATAAGACCTGAAAAAGAGCTCAGACAAAGTAATTGTTAACACATAATTAAACAGTTCAGAAATAATAAGAGCTGAGCCATATATAGGCAATTTTTAGAAGAACCAAAAGGAAGTTTCATAAATAAAATAAAAAATAAAATAATTGAAAACTCAAATCCAATGTATGAGTTTAACCACAAACTGACATTTTAAGACATTAGTAAGCCAAAGGATTAATTTATACAAACAATCTAAAAGGCATCAGAGAGACTAAAATGAAAAATGCAAAGGATCTTCAGAGGCCAGGAAAATAACATGAGAAGCAAGAGTTGTGTAAAAACATAAAAAGTTATTAAGTCACAGATATTACTGGAAGATACACAAGCCAAGAATTTCCCAGAATTGATTAAACAGAAAAATGTATAACACACCACCCAGTGAACCCAAATCATATTAATAAAAAGGAATCTAGACCAACACATACAAAGGGAATGATTCAAAGCACTGAAGACAAATAAATAGTCTCAAAAATAGCAGAAATCAATGGCAAATTAACTTGAAATGTGCAAAGATGATATTTGATATCCAATTTTAAGAGTAATATTGAAANAAAATGTATAACACACCACCCAGTGAACCCAAATCATATTAATAAAAAGGAATCTAGACCAACACATACAAAGGGAATGATTCAAAGCACTGAAGACAAATAAATAGTCTCAAAAATAGCAGAAATCAATGGCAAATTAACTTGAAATGTGCAAAGATGATATTTGATATCCAATTTTAAGAGTAATATTGAAAGCCAAGACATAATTTAATAACCTTGTAAGAAAGTGCAAATGTGCAGTTTGTCGAGAATGTTATACCTAATGATATCATTTAATGATCAAATGTGATCATAATATAGCTCAATATCAAAGCAGAATTAGCCCTCAACGAACTTTTACTAAGGGAAATTTAAAATGCTGTATGAGAAACTGTAGAAAATGATGCCAAATTGAAGTTGGATGATTAGAAGAACGCAAGAAATTAATATAAATATATCTAAATATAATAGTTTTATTTTTTAAAGGCATGAGTTTACAAAGTAAAGTAGATATAAATCATGACCATAGTAGTATTTAATGGGAATGAATTTCAAATGTTTTAGATTTTCAAATTTCAAATGTTTTGAAAGATTTTTAGAGTTAAGCTGGTGTTGACTGGAAAAAAAAGAAAGAAAGAAAGAAAGAAAGAGCACAAACTAACACTGAGAGCTCTGTTTTATTCAGTGGTCAAAACTGAGAATAAGCNATTTAATGGGAATGAATTTCAAATGTTTTAGATTTTCAAATTTCAAATGTTTTGAAAGATTTTTAGAGTTAAGCTGGTGTTGACTGGAAAAAAAAGAAAGAAAGAAAGAAAGAAAGAGCACAAACTAACACTGAGAGCTCTGTTTTATTCAGTGGTCAAAACTGAGAATAAGCCTGGAGCCCAACATCTCAGGTAACTGCTACAAAGAGGCAGGGGTACAGGGTTGAAGGGGAGCCAGCATATATAGAAGTTTTTGCAGCTAAGACTAGGTAGTCAGTACCTCTAAAGTTTAGTGCCAATTAAAGAAAGCCAACTATCTCAAGTTAACGAATTTAGTGCTTTTTTATGTATGGGAAGATACAAAATCTGGTTGAAGTCATTCCTTTGATATGCCCCTCAGCTCTCTGGGCTCAGTATCCTGAGCTTCGCATCCTGAATCTACTCAGGGTTTACCATCGGAGAAGGCTGCAGAGACTAACTAATAGATTGGAGGGCATCTTGCATCCATCCTGAGTTCTCTCCATCTTGGGGTGGCTGTCACCTGATGGCTACCATATCATTTTTTTACTAATATGGAAGATGGCATTTTTAGCTCACAGTGGGCAATAAAAGAGTTAAATAATATTAAAGTGTGTTCAGAATGGGTATTCATGTTATTATATATGCAAGCATGATGAGTATAGGAAAATGACACAAAATAAGATGGGAGAAATTAATTGATGATAGAAGTTAATTAATTAAATCTGGGCTTCCTAGATAGCACTAGTGGTCAAGAGCCTACCTGCCAAAGCAGGAGACATAGATTTGATCCCTGGATTGGGAAGTTGCCTGAAGGAGGGCATAGCAACACAGCCCAGTATTCTTGCCTACAGAACCCCATAAACAGAGGGATGTGGTGGGCTATAGTGTCCATGGGGTCACAAAGAGTCAGACATGACTGAAGAGACTTAGCATGCACACGTGCACAATAAATCTAAATCAAGTATTCTAATGAAGATAAATATTTTTACATTGGACAAAAACAAATATTAGCATTACCATAAAGTAAAGACAAAATACTAAGAATTCAAAGCTATTGGCTATCAAAAAATAGAATGTTTACAAATTTTATTTTCAGCTTTATTTTATTTGCCTAAGAGTATAAAGCATGTTTCTTTTGCATTAAGTTCTTGATGATTATTACTCATTTTTTATCACAGAGGTCCAGTGTAGTTGGAAACGTATATACTGGTGCCTAACTTTACTTGAAGTAAAATTGCCTGTGGTTCCGCTTCTAGAGTCTTTTTTACACTTTGGCTATATATACACCTTTATATGTATTTATAAAAAATTATCTTTTGACATAATTTTATCCTTACACTTTGCTAATTATAAGAACAATGTAATTGACATCTGTCTATTCTAATATTTGCTGCTGTTGTGCTCAGTTGCAAACAACCCCATGGGCTGTAACCCAACAAACTCCTCTGTCCACGGTATTTTCCAGGCAAGAACCCTGGAGTGGGTTGCCATTTCTTACTCCAGGGAATCTTCCTGACCCAGGGATCGAACCTATATCTTCTGAATTGACAGGCAGATACTTACCACTTGTGCACCTGGGAAGCTGTCTCCTACCCCACAAAAACAAAATCTAAGCTTTCATTAGTTTTCTGTAAGACGGGCGGGTTATGGTGGAGAGGTCTGACAGAATGTGGTCCACTCAAGAAGGGAATGGCAAACCACTTCAGTATTCTTGCCTTGAGAACCCCATGAACAGTATGAAAAGGCAAAGTGATAGGATACTGAAAGAGGAATTTCCCAGGTCAGTAGGTGCCCAATATGCTGCTGGAGATTAGTATGAGATGGCTGGATGGTATCAATGACTCAACGGATGTGTGAGTCTGAGTGAACTCTGGGAGCTGGTGATGGACAGGGAGGCCTGGCTTGCTGGGATTCATGGAGTCACAAAGAGTCAGACACGACTAAGAGACTGAACTGAACTGAACTGAAGCTTTCACTTTCTTCAGAGTCTAAGAGGAAAGAATATAGGATCAAAGGCTTTGAATATGGACTGGCTTAAATCACTATTCTGTTGTTTACCAGCTGTGTTGTTGTTTAGTTGCAAAGTCATGCTCGACTCTGTGACCTCATGGACTGTAGCCCACCAGGCTTCTCTATTCAAGTGATTTTCCAGACAAGAATACTGGGGCATGTTGCCTTTTCCTCCTCCAGGGGATCTTCCTGACCCAAGGTTCAAACCCACATCTTCGGCATTTGCAGGCTGATTCTCTACCACTGAGCCACCAGGGAAGTGCTATTCCATTATAAGGCTGAAGAGATGCTTTTTCTTAATATGATTTTTTAAATCAATTTTTATTAATAAACATCCTTTCAAACTGTATTCAAAATGCAGCTCTACCTGTAATCATTAAGTAGTAGTGTTCTTAACTCCAATAAATTCTGCTAAAATTCTATAACCTAAAATACCCTCTATCCTTTCTCTTGCTGTAATGTTGAAAGCCTAAGAAAGCCAAACCTACCACTGGTAGATTGAGGAAAAACTGCTTGACAACAAAAATATCATCTTGACAGTGAGTTTAGGATAATTTTTTCCAGCTTATGTTTATTTTTGCTAAAGAAAAAGCTAACAAAATTGTGAAATAATCACAATGGAAAATTCTGATTTATAATTTTAGAATTTTTTTAAGGGAAGGAATATACGAAAATAAAAAAGTTTACTTTTCTCTAAGAGATCTAATGGATAATTTTTCACTTTACCAGTACTAATGTATTGATTAATTATAGCTTACAAATCAGTGACAATTGTAAGGAATTGGGGAATGGAGTTGAGAACTCTGATATATTATAAAGAAGTACAGTGTTACTGAAAAGTGGAGATGGATGGGTTGTGTATCTATACTCTAAAATCTGGAATCTAGGACAAACACTAAAGTAAAATTAACATGATAAAAGGGGAGAGAAAATTGGATCATATCAAGTGCTCAGTTAAAACCAGGGAAGGTTTAAAAAAGAGGGGAAGATAAACAATGAAAAAGTTTAGTGACTAGAAAGTATTTATAGAAAAAGGTCTATAAGTCCACATAGCCTTATAATTCTAACTCTATCAAAGAATCACTTTCAACGTAAATGCTCTGAATTTACCTATTAAAAGTAGAAACTGAGAACAGGTAAGACAAACAACTCTATATATTTTCTAAACGAAGTCCACCTTACATATAAAGACAAATGTGGATTAAAAGTAAAAGGGTAGAGTAATACATATTAAAACAAATTAAAAAAACAACTGGAGTACTATATTTATTACAAAGTTGACTTCAGGGTATGGAAAATTTTTCAGGTTTAAATAAGGGTGTTACATACTGATGAAGAAGAGTCAGTCTTCAAGAAGACATAACAATTCTTAAGATATTAAAATATATCAACTAAGAACTTCCCAACCCAGGGATCGAACCCAAGTCTTCCGCACTGAAGGCAGATTCCTCACCAGCTGAGCCACAAGGGGAGCCCAAGAATGCTGGAGTGTGTAGCCTATATCTGCTGCAGGGGATCTTCCCAAACCAGGAATCGAACCAGGCCTACATTGCAGGCAGATTCTTTATCCACTGAGCTATTGCAGGTGGATTCTTTATCCGCTGAGCTATCAGGGAAGCCCAAGGTCTGATAGCTAGGAGTAACAGTGTCCAAGGGCAGAAGGAAATCCATGTCCTATCTGAAGCAAAGAGCAAAGTCACTCTTCCTTTGCCCTTTTGTTCCTTTGATAAAGCTCATCATATTTATCTTTTCCCAAAGCAGAGCCTCAGTAGTTATCAATAGAAATATGCTTCATTGAAAGCACAGGCTTTAAACAGGATTGACATTTCAAGATGAATGATCAAGAGCTCATATTTATATGATACATAACCTTTAACACGTTTTAGTGTAACTCAATAACAGTTTTGCTGTGGAAGTCTATGACTCTTAATATTTTATCTTCTATCTCATGAAAAAAATCTACACTATCAACTCTCAAGACTGCTGATTCTCATTTTCATTTGTTTTATATATATATATGTGCTGCTAAGTCGCTTCAGTCATGTTCAATTCTGTGCTACTCCAGAGACGGCAGCCCACTAGGCTCCCCCGACCCTGGGATTCTCCAGGCAAGAACACTGGAGTGGGTTGCCATTTCCTTCTCCACTGCATGAAAGTGAAAGTGAAGTCGCTCTGTCGTGTTCGACCCTCAGCGACCCCATGGACTGCAGCCTTCCAGGCTCCTCTGCCCTTGGGATTTTCCAGGCAAGAGTACTGGAGTGGGGTGCCATTGCCTTCTCCGTATATATATATATATTTCTAAGAATTTGAATGCTTTTGTGGCACCAGAACAATATATTTAATGGTTAAGAAAGGAGCGCAGACACATCAATAAGTGAAAATGCAATTCCATTTTTTGTAAAAATAGGTGAAATAATGTTTAGATCAAAATAAAATTAATAAATATTAAAACTTTGCTACAATATTATTAGTTNCTAAGAATTTGAATGCTTTTGTGGCACCAGAACAATATATTTAATGGTTAAGAAAGGAGCGCAGACACATCAATAAGTGAAAATGCAATTCCATTTTTTGTAAAAATAGGTGAAATAATGTTTAGATCAAAATAAAATTAATAAATATTAAAACTTTGCTACAATATTATTAGTTTATTCTGTTCAATGTTGCATTTGCAGTTCCTAGATTAGTACCTTTTCTATAGTATGTATACATATAATTGATGTTGAATAAGTACATTATATATTAATTCCTGGTAACATAAGCCATTTTAATGATTATTTATGTAGTATCAGATAGCGTATACATTGTAATATTAGCCAATATGTTAGTTACATCACAAGAAGTTGTTCAATATTAGATCCTTTTTGACATCCTGTTATTTATATTGTCAATAGTTTAGGTGAATCTGGTTTGGCAAGAAAATAATGATGTGTTATAATTACAAAATTATGTTTAAGTTACCAGTTTGGATATCTGAAAAGAAAATGACAATGTAACAGATTCAAATCAGTCAAAGTTTTTACCACTATTACTGTGCTGGACATCTGTAAGATTTAAGTTCTAGNGAATCTGGTTTGGCAAGAAAATAATGATGTGTTATAATTACAAAATTATGTTTAAGTTACCAGTTTGGATATCTGAAAAGAAAATGACAATGTAACAGATTCAAATCAGTCAAAGTTTTTACCACTATTACTGTGCTGGACATCTGTAAGATTTAAGTTCTAGTTTTACATTTCTGGACTCAGCTTCTGTAAACTTTTCAATGACTTAACTTTTAAAAAGCTTCCATAACTAGATTTGTAGTGTAAACCATGTGAATATGCCTGATATTAGCTAGTTATTCCGAGATAATACTCTATAAGCTTGGTTATCAGAGCTCAGCAACAAGTGACTACAAAAGAAATATATAATGAGTTATTGGCATCAATGTTTTCTTCCTATTGATCTGAAGAAAGATGAATTCACTAAACAAAGACATTACTGTAACAATGTAAAAGATAAGACTTGAAAGGCAAAGGGAAGGGCTGAAGTGAATCTGATTATTCCATTGTAATTCTTGCTGAGGTCAATTTTTGTTCCTCCTGTTTTTATGAGATTTCTCCATATTCTCATAATAAATTATCCCCTTTTCCTTAGGCTAAAGTTGGTTTTCTTTATTTGAATTCTAAACAGTTCTAAGTTTTTTGTCATATCAAATAAGAAACATTGATAAAGCACAAAAGAGCCTGGAGGCTATAAATTAATTGTACTACCCTGTATCTACTTTGTTCTGTAGCTGACAGATATCTAAAATAGTATTTTAATTATTCATTGATTATCTTTTTGTTATAAAATATACCACCAAAGGAAACAATCCATATAACTGTGGTGAAGTCTTTAATAAATCACTGCACTAGTGTTTTAGCAAGTGCATATATTTGTCTTTGTTCATGGTAAAATTAGGTACTAAATATATTTTTTTCAAGAAATCAGAATGATGTACATGTGTGTCTGCAGGCAAAAATGACTGTAGATAGACCTCAAAGTTACAGTAGTAACAGTTTACAATAAAATTACAATATAGAAGTAATGATAAAATCTGAAAATCAAGGTCTTAGATTCACAAATCATAGAATATAAAATCTGCCTCCAAAAAGGCAGCCTGACAGTGGTCAAAGAATCCAGAAAATCACAAGTCAAAGGAAAAGCATTTTGGCTCATTATTTCTAGTTGTTAATAATTAATAGTATGAATAGTGGGAATATAACTGGGAAAATAATTTATATACCTAAAGATGTGATACATGACCAGTGATCAAATCCAACAGAAAATGCAGATATACAGACTGTACTTTTTTTTTAAGCTATAAAAGAACAATAATGCAATAACAACCACAAAACAAGCTTACTGTGTGTGCATAGAGNCTATCAAAGAATCACTTTCAACGTAAATGCTCTGAATTTACCTATTAAAAGTAGAAACTGAGAACAGGTAAGACAAACAACTCTATATATTTTCTAAACGAAGTCCACCTTACATATAAAGACAAATGTGGATTAAAAGTAAAAGGGTAGAGTAATACATATTAAAACAAGTTAAAAAAACAACTGGAGTACTATATTTATTACAAAGTTGACTTTAGGGTATGGAAAATTTTTCAGGTTTAAATAAGGGTGTTACATACTGATGAAGAAGAGTCAGTCTTCAAGAAGACATAACAATTCTTAAGATATTAAAATATATCAACTAAGAACTTCCCAACCCAGGGATCGAACCCAAGTCTTCCGCACTGAAGGCAGATTCCTCACCAGCTGAGCCACAAGGGGAGCCCAAGAATGCTGGAGTGTGTAGCCTATATCTGCTGCAGGGGATCTTCCCAAACCAGGAATCGAACCAGGCCTACATTGCAGGTAGATTCTTTATCCACTGAGCTATTGCAGGTGGATTCTTTATCCGCTGAGCTATCAGGGAAGCCCAAGGTCTGATAGCTAGGAGCAACAATGTCCAAGGGCAGAAGGAAATCCATGTCCTATCTGAAGCAAAGAGCAAAGTCACTCTTCCTTTGCCCTTTTGTTCCTTTGATAAAGCTCATCATATTTATCTTTTCCCAAAGCAGAGCCTCAGTAGTTATCAATAGAAATATGCTTCATTGAAAGCACAGGCTTTAAACAGGATTGACATTTCAAGATGAATGATCAAGAGCTCATATTTATATGATACATAACCTTTAACACGTTTTAGTGTAACTCAATAACAGTTTTGCTGTGGAAGTCTATGACTCTTAATATTTTATCTTCTGTCATGAAAAAAATCTACACTATCAACTCTCAATACTGCTGATTCTTATTTTCACTTGTTTTTTATATATATATATATATATATATATATATATATATATGTTGCTAAGTCGCTTCAGTCGTGTCCAACTCTGTGCTACTCCAGAGACAGCAGCCCACTAAGCTCCCCCGACCCTGGGATTCTCCAGGTAAGAACACTGGAGTGGGTTACCATTTCCTTCTCCAATGCATGAAAGTGAAAGTGAAGTCGCTCTGTTGTGTCGTACCCTCAGCGACCCCATGGACTGCAGCCTTCCAGGCTCCTCTGCCCTTGGGATTTTCCAGGCAAAAGTACTGGAGTGGGGTGCCGTTGCCTTCTCCATATATACATACATACATATATATATATATATATATATCTAAGAATTTGAATGCTTTTGTGGCACCAGAACAATATATTTAATGGTTAAGAAAGGAGCCCAGACACATCAATAAGTGAAAATGCAATTCCATTTTTTGTAAAAATAGGTGTAATAATGTTTAGATCAAAATAAAATTAATAAATATTAAAACTTTGCTACAATATTATTAGTTTTATCTATTCTGTTCAATGTTGCATTTGCAGTTCCTAGATTAGTACCTTTTCTATAGTATGTATACATATAATTGATGTTGAATAAGTACATTATATATTAATTCCTGGTAATATAAGCCATTTTAATGATTATTTATGTAATATCAGATAATGTATACATTGTAATATTAGCCAATATGTTAGTTACATCACAAGAAGTTGTTCAATGTTTGATCCTTTTTGACATCCTATTATTTATATTGTCAGTAGTTTAGGTGAAACTGGTTTGGCAATAAAATAATGATGTGTTATAATTACAAAATTATGTTTAAGTTACCAGTTTGGATACCTGCAAAGAAAATGACAATGTCACAGATTCAAATCAGTCAAAGTTTTTACCACTATTACTGTGCTGGACATCTGTAAGATTTAAGTTCTAG
>SJYA01001763.1:0-22307 GCA_006410615.1 Neotragus moschatus | reverse complement strand
AATCAAGATTGCCGGGAGAAATATCAATAACCTCAGATATGCAGGTGACACCACCCTTATGGCAGAAAGAGAAGAGCAACTAAAAATCCTGTTGATGGAAATGAAAGGAGGAAAGTGAAAAAGCTGGCTTAAAGCTCAACATTCAGAAAACTAAGATCCTGGCATCTGGTCCCATCACTTCATGGCCAATAGTTGGGGAAACGGTGTCAGACTTTATTTTTGGGGTCCAAAATCACTGCAGATGGTGACTGCAGCCATGAAAGAAAAAGACGCTTACTCCCTGGAAGAAAAGTTATGACCAACCTAGATAGCATATTGAAAAGCAAAGATATTAATCTCCAACAAAGGTCCATCTAGTCAAGGCTATGGTTTTTCCAGTGGTCATGTATGGATGTGAGAGTTGGACTGTGAAGAAGGCTGAGCACCAAAGAATTGATGCTTTTGAACTGTGGTGTTGGAGAAGACTCTTGAGAGTCCCTTGGACCGCAAGGAGACCCAACCAGTTCATCCTAAAGGAAATCAATCCTGGGTGTTCACAGAAGGACTGATACTGAAGCTGAAACTTCAGTACTTTGGCCACCTCATGTGAAGATTTGACTCATTGGAAAAGACCTTGATGCTGGGAGGGATTGGGGGCAGAAAGAGAATGGACGACAGAGGATGAGATGGCTGGATGGCATCACTGACTCGATGGGCGTGAGTCTGAGTGAATTCGGGGAGTTGGTGATGGACAGGGAGGCCTGGCGTGCTGCGATTCATGGGGTTGCAAAGAGTCGGACATGACTGAGCGACTGAACTGATACTAAATACATATTAATTTGTATTCATTAAATTTCTCATCATTGTTGCAGAGCAAGGACTTTAGCTGTCTGACCTGCATAAAAGCCATTTTGGATTACTGGATTTTTGTAGAAACAGCTCTATTCAGAAGTGACCATCAAGGAGACAAGAGGCAGGGCTTAAATACAAAATCCAAATTGTTCCTAGTAGTAACTCAACAGAATGCCATCATTCCATTTGGTGGATTCTCTGAAGTTCTAAATGGGAATTATTTTGAGGGAAAAAAATAATCACATGCCAGTGTTTGCTTCAGCAGCATATACACAAAAACTGTAATGATAAAAGAAACTTAGCATGGTACCTGTGTAAGAATAACATGTTATTTTGTGAAGCCGTCTCTATTTTTTATTGTTTATTCACTCCAGAGTTTTTGTTAAAGTAATGAAAAATTTTAGGAATAGATAGTGGTGATTGTTGCATAATGTAATGAATGGAATTTGTACCACAAAATTTATTAAATTTTGTTAAGATAGCTAAGTATATATATAGATGCAACATTTTTTTAAATAGCTGAGTACATATATATGCAAAATAAGCTTACAAAAAATACATTCAGTTTGTAGAGATTTCATTATATCACATCATTGTTCCTCATTCTCTTTAACTTTGTAAGAGAAAATTGAAAAATAATTAGAAGGACAAGATATAATATATTATTATTTGATTTTTTTCTTGTTTTAAAGTTGAGCAAGTATAATAGATTAATATATGGACTATATTGAAAAATAAACCATCTATAATGAAAGCCATCGTAGGACTTTTTTTTTTTTAATCTCATAGTGTCATTTCTAAGAATGCATTTTTTGTTTATAGAGAAATTATCTTTCAGTTTTAAATGTTGGTACATTCAAAATTTATTTCTGAGGTCTCTTGCATTTTCGCTAGAACTGTCTCCTCCCCAATTTCAATCTTTTTCTGCTAAAGAACCAAAATCTTTTAGTTCTGTATTTACAAGAAGTGATGTTTGACATGTTATGAAAGTGAAAGTTGCTCAGTCATGTCCAACTCTTTGCAACTCCATGTTCTATACAGTCCATGGAGTTCTCCAGGCCATAATACTGGAGTGGGTGGCCTTTCCCTTCTTCAGAAGACCTTCTCAATCCAGGGATTGAACTCAGGTCAATCCTGAGTAGACTTGGAGGTAGATTTTTTTTTTTTTTTTTTTAACCATCTGAAGCATCAGGGAAATCCATGAATGCTGGAGTGAGTAGCCTGTCACTTCTCCAGTGGATCTTCCTGACCCAGAAATTGAACCGGGGTTTTCTGCATTGCAGGAACATTCTTTACCAGCTGAGCTATCAGGGAATCCCAGATATGTTATACTCTAGTTTAATTTATATTTGTCTCACAAATAATGATACAGTTTTAGAACTGTTCTAGGGCCAGATATATGTTTATTAAACACACAGGGACATCTTTTGTTTTGAACTGCTTCATAGCATATCACCAACACTGTCAGAAGATGACAGATTTAGTGTGGTAAACTGTTCTTTTACTAGATATGCAAATCTAAACATGGTTTATTTTGTATCTGCTCAATTACCTAGACTACTACCAGTTTTCTAATATTGTCATGTCAGAATGTACTTATGGCAGCAATGCAGCATTTAGAATAAGAAGAACTAGGTTTTTGTTCACACTTTTTGTTCTTTATTTAGATCCTTCTAATTTAATTTTTAAGTGCATTGTAGATTTTTCTGATAATAGCATGTGCTTGGCCTATCTACTTCTGTTAGCTTAAGAAATAACTAAAAAAAAAAAAACTTTTTGAAATGATTCTGTGCACGAGGGGAAATCATTATAAATATTACTTGTGGAGTTTGGTATCATAGTAATTGTATAACATTTTTTGAAATGAAACAATTTACTGAAAACCCATGAACAAATTCACTGAAATAAAATGGAATTCATTACCAGAAACTGCAGAGTCACTCTTTTTTCCTACACTACCTTTCATTTGCCTGTTGTCATTTTCATTTTCTAGTCTTATCCCTAAAGAAAAACACAGATTTCAATTCATCTACTGATAACAAGGACTGGTTGTATCTAGCGAAATGTGTCAGTGCTTTGAGTTTTGTATAGCTCCTTTAAACTGCTAGCTGCTGTCCTCTTGGCATGCCCACTTTTCCTCTCGAGTCAGGATCACTATGATCTCTACTTTGATTTCATATTCATTTCCTTGCTTCCCCTTGCACTCTATAGAATGACATGGATGTCTATCATGTTGAAGAAAGAAGATATTTTTTGTGTACTTTAAAATAAATGAATTTAGAGTTTTGCTGATGCACACGTAAAAATAATATATCATGGAGTGTAAAATTAGTTTTTGGTTAAATGGAAATTTTAAGTAATATTGAATTGTGTAAAGTTAATAATTAGGGAAAGGAAAAAGTCAGAGACAAGAAAATAAAAAAAAGGTACCAGAGTTAAGAGATTGAAATCTGTGTTTTTCTTGGTTGGTGGTTTCCCTCAGTGATTATAAAAACATCCCAATACATCTCATATGTACTATTTATTCATTGTGCACATGCTTCAAATTGTTTATGTCTATAAAAAGTTAATTATATACATATCCTTATATCTGTGTAAGGTATGCTTCAATAATTTATCCTAATATGATTTTAGGAAATCTAAGATATTTGCTTGCCTTATTACCCTTATTGAGCAAGGTAATTTAATAGTTGTGTTATTGTTCAAGTTGACATATTCTCTTACAATGTACTTTTTCATGAGCTAGAAACTATAGGGGGCAGCAGAGGAAGACATAGTTAACATGACTCAATGGACATGAATTTGAGCAAACTCAGGGAGAAAGTGGAGGGCAGAGAAGCCCCATGTAATCTACACGGTTTCAAAGAGTTAGAGATGACTTACCAACTGAACCACAACTGAACACTTTGTGCTGAGCACAAACTATCATATTTGGATTTCTGGAGGAGTTTCAAAGATCTTCCTGTGATCAAGGGGATTTTACAATTTCACACAATCCTATTAACACTAGGAATTATAAAGTACTCTAATTCGACAGTAACTGAGGTATAAAATGATATCCCAGGTTTGCTTTAATCACTATTTCTAAATGCCAATGATTTTGAGCACTTTTTCATATACTTAGTGACTCCTTTGGTTTCTTGTTCTGTAAAGGGCCTATGCTGCTGCTGCTGCTGCTAAGTCGCTTCAGTTGTGTCCGACTCTGTGCAACCCCATAGATGGCAGCCCATCAGGCTCCCCCATCCCTGGGATTCTCCAGGCAAGAACACTGGAGTGGGTTGCCATTTCCTTCTCCAATGCATGAAAGTGAAACATGAAAGTGAAGTCGCTCAGTCGTGTCTGACTCCTAGCGACCCCATGGACTGCAGCCCACCATTCTCCTCCACCCATGGGATTTGCCAGGCATACACTGTTTATTCACTTTCTATTATAGTTTTGGTGTCTTTGCTGTTAATTTTAAGAATTGTTGGTATATTCTAGTAATTTTTTTTCTGTTAGACATATTCAGTTCTGTTACCTATGTTTTAAATTTATGTAAATTTTATGGATTTCTAATTTCAATAATTTTTCTTTTTGAGAAACATGAATATTGTTAATAAATATATAGAGAAGTTTAAAAATACACAAAGATGTATAGAACAGACTTTAGACTCTGTAAGAGACGGAGAAGTTGGGATGATTTGGGAGAATGGCATTGAAACATGTATAATGTCATGTAAGAAACGAATTGCCAGTCTAGGTTCGATGCAGGATACAGGATGCTTGGGGCTGGTGCACTGGGATGACCCAGAGAGATGGTATGGGGAGGGAGCTGGGAGGGGAGTTCAGGACTGGGAACTCATGTACACACGTGGCGGATTCATGTTGACATATGGCAAAACCAATACAGTATTGTAAAGTAAAATAGAGTTAAAAAAAAAAAAAAAAAAAAACAAAGTCTCTGAACTTTCCTGGTGGTCCAGGTGTTAAGACTTCACCTTCCACTATAAGGCGTGTGTGTTCAATCTCTGGTCAGGGAGCCAAGATCTGGCACGCTTTGTGGCTAAAATAGCAAAACATAGAACAGAAGCACCTCTGTAGCAAATTCAATGAAGACTTTTAAAAAACGGAAAAAAAAAATAAGTAAAAATACACAAAGAGCCCAGTAGATATTTTAAAAAGAAGATAATGTAGGACATACTATAGTAGATTATAGCATGCTGTATATTTTAAAATTTAGCATGTTTGACAACACACTAATACACCAATTGAAAGAATAGAAAGCTGAAAACCAACCATTTATAGATAGCCTTTCCATATACATTAAAGTATTGCCATACATCATTTAAGAGAGAATTTCAGTAGATTGCATCAGGAAACTTAGCTCTTTGTATAGAGAAAAAGAAACTTAATCAAATGTGTCACACAAGGATAGAACCTAGATTGACTGAATATTTAATTTTGAAGGCCAAACCACAAAGTTAATAAAGAAAATTAAGAAAAACTTTAGTGTCCTAGAGGCAGAAAAGAAACTTCTTGCATAAAACTTTTACAGAACAAGTGAGAAGGCAAAACAATAAATTTAGTTACATCGAAATTAAAAATTTCTTTTCATAAAGGACATTATTGTCATTTTCAATTTCATTCACTACTAATTAAGAATGAATATTTTTAAAATGATACCAGTAATAACAAAAATATAGTGTCTATAAATAAATATGTGCAAGAAATTTACATAAGGATGGACTTTAAAGTTTTTTTTTTCTTTTCCACTTATCTCTAGATTCATGTCAATGAAATTCATGATCAAGAAAACTTTTCCAGTGAACTTACAGCCAAGAATGTGTAAATTATTAAGATTTGTACATGAAGGTAGAGTTTTCAAGACAGCATATGTATTTGGACAGAGATAGAAAAATTAAATAATTGTATAGAGAGAAGGTCCTAGAATCTATCCTTCTCATATACAGAAACTTGATTAATAAGAGAACTGGAGTGACTAGAACTGGAGTAGGGAACATTGTTATAATTTCAAAAATGCATGCTACTTTAATAGTATACATCAATTTATGAAACCACTTTCTTTAGTATTGGCATATAGAGCCAGAATTCAGTAGCCAGTGGATACATGCTGTAATTCCTCAGGAATGTATAATTATTAAATTGCTATATGTATCAGTCACTATTGACGGTGACTGCAGCCATGAAATTAAAGATGCTTGCCCCTTGCAAGAAAAGCTGTGACAAACCTAGACTGCGTATGGAAAAGCAGAGACAGCACTTTGCCAGCAAAGATCTGTATAGTCAAAGCTATGGTTTTTTCAGGAGTCATATTATAGATGTGAGAGTTTGACCATTAAGAAAGCTGAGCATTGAAGAACTGATGCTTCTGAACTGTGGTATTAGAGAAGACTCTTGAGAGTCTCTTGGACTGCAAGGAGATCAAATTTGTCAATCCTTATGGAAATCAGCCCTGAATGTTCATTGGCAAGATTGATGTTGAAGCTGAAGCTCCAATACTTTGCCCATCTGATGTGAAGAGCTGACTCACTAGAAAAGACCCTGATGCTGGGAAAGATTGAGGGCAGGAGGAGAAGAGGATGACAGAGGATGAAATGGTTGGATGGCATCATAGACTCAATAGATATGAGTCTGAGCAAGCTCTGGGAGTTGGTGAAGGACAGGGAACGACAACCCTGGTGTGCGACAACCCATTGGGTGGCAAAGAGTTGGACACAACTGAATGACTGAACAAAAACAACGATCTGCAAACTGATAGTACAAAATTTGTTTAAGTCTTCATTTTTCTTTTTTTTTTTTAATTTTACTTTACAATACTGCATTGGTTTTGCCATACATCAACATGAATCCGCCACGGGTGTACACGTGTTCCCAATCCTGAACCCCCTCCCACCTCCCTCCCTATATCATCTCTTTGGTTAAGTCTTATTCTTTTAAGTAACCTCAGAGAATTGAAGGAAAGCTTGAGGTAAAGCTGATGAACTCTTGTGTTGTATATATCTTCATCTAGACAAGAAGCAAAATATTATCCACCATATTTAATGTGGCTCAGATGTTTCAAAAGGACATGCTTCAGGCTATTCTTTTCTCTGTACCTATTGCCATTTAGATTTGCTTTGGAAAATAATCCTTATGTCATTAGCAAGTGACCCTTGTATAAATTATAAGCTTGGTATGTTAAGACTTCACAGTCTACTTCCTTATCAGGATACCAAATTTGGGACACCTTATGAGTACACATTATTATGCGAAGATAGTACCATTCCTAGTTCTAAACAACAAGGAAAAATCAAAATCACTGCGTCCTTGAGTGAGGATGTATTCTAGTTGGTGAAATGATAGTCAAGCTAAGTGTCAACAGTTATCTGTAGAATTAATTATGCCAAAGAAAATTACTTAAAGTATTTCTATTGCACGGTATCTGTGGGTCACAAATTCAGTTGAAGCTACCCAGGATGCTTCTGACTCAAAATCTTTCATAAGGCAGATAATAACTTCTTATTCCCAGCAACAATCAGAAAATTCACTAGCAAGATCCTTCACAGGACTATTGGCTGTTGACTGGAGACATCCTTGCCATATAAACCTGACCACTGGGTGATTCACAAAATAGCAGCTTGCTTTCCCCTAAAAGGAAGAGGTGGAAGCTAGCATTTTTGGGGAAATAATGTCCAAAGTTACATTCCATTGGTTCCTATATTTTCTTTGTTAGGAATCAATCATTAAAGCTTGCCTACATGAAAAGGAGAGGTTACACCAGGTAAAGAACACCAGAATGCAGGGCATCTTTGGGGGCCCCTTAGAAGTTGCTTTCTGTAGTAGGTAAATGAATAGTGATAAGGACTAAGACGAAAAGTAATGCAGAGAAGGAGATAATAAGTTTCCAGGGGAAACACTGAAATTTTAGACAGGATGAAAAGACAGCACTGGCAATGAAATTTGACACAAGTAAAGGGGGATGACACATGTGAGGATGTGAGCCAAGACCATTCGAGACTAAGAAAAATGGCAAATAAAGAGATCTTGATATGTTACAAATCAGTAATGAGAAAATTAAAATTAGCACATACTGATAAAGCTATAATTGGCTCTCTCACTCATCAGGCTAGGATAACAGACAAGGCCAGCTCAAATTTAACATGAAACAGTATGTCTCCGAGGATAGCTGCAGCTGTAAAGTGTCATAACAACTACCTTCTTTAGTGACTACTGATTTCTTAATTATTGAGAAATGCTGTCCCCTGGAAATCATGCCATCAGAAACACTGTGGTTTGAAAGCATATAAGAGTGAAACATGCCACTCCTGCCTGAGTATCTACATCATTTAGTACAGAGTCCAGCCTCAATTTACAATCCAGGTCCTGAGATGCAGATAATAGTATTCTGGGAGAATTTTGTTGTTTCCATGAAAACAGGATCTTGCATCTACTTTCCAATCTAGACGTCACACTGACCCTGTTACACAAAGTCCATTTCTGTTTTCAGCTTATCAAACCCAGCTTCAGTTAGATTTCACCTACTTGCCACTTTTCCCAAATTCTATAACTTTCTTCATTCCTTTATGGAAATATCCCATGGTTCCCAGAGTGTATAGTCTTTTTCACTGAAATAGGTACATAAACATGACTTTGTGGAACTACAAGTGTGTCCCCACTGATTGTAGACTGATTGTGCTAGAAAGCCGAGACATATTGAAAGAACTAAGAATCAGTAGCAAAGGAAGGCAGATAAATACATTTTACCTCCTTCAGGGTAATAAAACTTCTACTCAAATGAGGAATACTGTTATATTGCTGGCGCTGCAATAGCTAGTATCATTCATCTCTTTGGAGACATCTGAGCAAACTAATTGAAGAACATGACTAGAGTTTTGGATGGATAATAATAGATTTTCAACCTTGGATGCATGATGGAATTGGAATTAATGTGCTCTGTGTTTTCTGGAGAAAAGTTCTACTCTGCCTTCTTTGGGAACCAGCATAATTACATATGAAGCCGTAGATTTTGTTTTGAAAGCAGCCAAGATGGAGTTTTGGGGTTTTTTTGCTCCCAAAAGTAATAGCCAGATACTGGATGATCAAAATTTTTAACTAGCAGGTAAACACATTCAATACTTAGTGTGGATGTGGCCATGGATATTTACTGTGAGTAATATTTCTAATTGCTTGTCTGTGTTCTGCATTCCTGATTACTGACTGAGCACATGGGCTATCCCACCCAAGTCCTACTGGGACCCGGCAACTGTTTTGGGTAAGGATGTCTGCAGAGAAAATTAAAACTGACCCTCAGGAACTCTGTTTCAATGTTTAATATTTTTGGAGGGTGAAATGGGGCAGAGCATGTTAGCCAAGTCCATTTGTCAGCATGGTTTGCTCACATAACCAAGCAAAACTTTACCAATAATATGTTTCACGATAATTATGATTCCATTTGTTTGACTTCTGTGTCTATCTCTAAGTTGCTTTTGAATTTATGTGGGATGCACATTATGGATGAACACTATAAAGCTTCAATCGTCTGCTCCAGCTGCCATCCTAATTTCCTGTTCTTCATCTTATTCAAACATCTGGACAATACTATCTACACTTTCTCATGTATTTAGCAAGTAATTCCAAGATGACTTTCATTACCAAAGCTCTACTGAATCCCTTTTCAGGTTTTCAATGATCACCATGTTGGTAAATATCTTTGTCTAAATCAGTATTTGGAAAGTTTGGCCATTCTCTCTTTCATGATATATCCCTTTTCTTAGCTTGCACATACCTCATCAATAGTTTCTTTTATTGATATTTCATCCTTTACTCCACCTGTAAAATCTAACATCTGAGAACCTCAGGGAGGGTTGCTTCTCAATCCATGTCTTATTCTCTCCTCCTTATAGAGAATTTCATCTATTCTTAAGAGCTTAATCATAAATGTAGTTAATACACACACAACACACACACACACTCACATCATGGTTCCCAAGATATTTTGTTCAGACGTGGTATATTTCATAAGATCTTTCAGACCCCAAATCAGTGAAGCATCTACCTGTCACCTTTATCTAAATAACTAACAAGCTCCTCAGAGCTTCTTGGTGGCTCAGTGGTAAAGAATTGGTCTGCATTGCAAGAGACTTGGGTTTTATCCTTGAGTTAAGAAAATCCTCTGGCATAGGAAAGGGCAACCCACTCCAGTGTTCTTGGTTGGGAAATTCCATGGACAGAGGATTCTGGTGGCTAGAGTCCATGGAGTGCACAAGATTCGGACATGACTTGGTGACTAAACAACAAAACAAGGACCTCAGGTTAATGATTTCAAACTTTACTACCCTCATGCCCTCGAAAGCTGCTCATAACTAGTTTTTCCATTCATAATAAACAGTATACCAGTCCACTCATATCTTCCATTTCAAACTAACAACCATCCTTATTAGCTGCCCTAAGGTCCCACTACCATCAGTTCAGTAGAGTCAGTTCAGTTCAGTCGCTCAGTCGTGTCTGACTCTTTACGACCTCATGAATCGCAGCACGCCAGGCCTCCCTGTCCATCACCAACTCCGGAGTTCACCCAGACTCATGTGCATCGAGTCGGTGATGCCATCCAGCCATCTCACCCTCTGTCATCCCCTTCTCCTCCTGCCCCTAATCCCTCCCAGCATCAGAGTCTTTTCCAATGAGTCAACGCTTTGCATGAGGTGGCCAAAGTATTGGAGTTTCAGCCTCAGCATCAATCCTTTAAATGAACACCTAGGACTGATCTCCTTTAGGATGGACTGGTTGGATCTCCTTACAGTCCAAGGGATTTTCAAGAGTCTTCTCCAACACTACAGTTCAAAAGCATCAATTCTTCGGTGATCAGATTTCTTCATAGTCCAACTCCCACGTCCATACATGACCACTGAAAAAACAAACCATAGCCTTGACTAGATGGACCTTTGTTGGCACTAGCCTAGGCACGTGTAATTCTTGTGCATAGATTCTATAAATTCACTACAAACTGTAATTATTTGTATATTGAATACAATGCAATAAACATCCACCAGTCTCTTTTTGATGGTTATTTCCCTCCAAATAATTCTATTTTAAAGGCTTATTTTTTCTGATCTAATATGGTCATATTCTTATTTATATGATAATTCTTTAAGCCCATCCCTTTTTACCTATAATCCATTTTTTATAATTTTTGTTTTAGGAAAGGAAAATAACGCTCACCATCTTTTTTTCAAAATTATTCCACAACATCCCATTATCAATGGATACTTTTGATAATTTTAGCATTGGACTTAAAAAATCATATAAGAGGGCACAGCTTTGATTTCATCCACTACTCAGTCTCTGTCAGTAACTGGACCGCTCACTGCTGTCACAAATAAGTTGTGCCATTTCTAGTGCTGTGTTTTAGGACCTCTGATCTCTTATCTCAATGAGGAGAAATCTAAAACAAATACTTCAAGGTCTGTGTCAAATGATAACTCTTCAATAAAATCTTCTTTTACTTTGGTCTTTCACGATCTCTTTGTGGATATCTTTTGAAGCACATGTAATTTATAAATAGATGAGTAGGTATCTCCCTTTTCTAGTTGTTTTAGACCCACAGAGTTTAAGATTTATTAACCATGTCCTCAAATCCTATCACACACTGCCTAGTCCAAGGGGAATAGTTTAGAAATAGTGATTGAATCATATTGAGATAGTACTAGTTATCAACTAATAAGTGGCTTATAAAGTTAGATAATTTAGCTGTGAGATTTTTCTATTCATTAAATATCATTATCAATCCTTTTCGCTTTTTTGCTTTGAATATTTGTGCCCCAAAATGCTACTCTTATAAAATAAGCAACTAAAATATATTTTGGGGCACAGGTTAGACAACAACTATGAAATCATTTTCATAGATTTTTCAAATGTATTCAATAGTATAACTATCATTAATATAGAAGAAACTTGAAATAGTGCTATTTATTTCCTGCATAGGCAAAATATGTCAAAATTTGGTCTTAGTCTTTGTTACTTAGCACCATGATAGACATGAAGTCAAGCTGTACATGAATAAGGCATAGATTTCTTAGAATTCAAGAAATAAGCACATGCTATTGTTAATATTAATATTGTTATTATTAGTCCCAGTAGAATGTCCCATCGTGTTACTTAGTCTGCAGCATATGGTTGAAATAAGCTACAAATTTTCATTCCCTAGTTTTGTGTAGCATATAGGGAAACTACACATCTCCAACTCATTACCTAAATAAACTGGCTATACTTAAGAAACTGGGAGGAATGCCTCTGTGACACAGGGACTGGTTAGCATGCATAGGTTGCACAACCATGACTATGGTGATGAAATAAAACAGAATAAGAACAACAAATAAATTATGCATTTGTACCTGTTAAAAGTTTAATAATGATAATATGATGCTCTAGGGTGAGCCAAAAGAAAAGAGGAATCTGTACAGTTAGAAAGACAAGATTTCCCTGCACATTAGATGGCCTGAGGGCTGTACTTAAAATATGTCACTTAACCAGTAACCCCTGAAGTGTCTTACTGCTTAATCATGTAATAGTCACAATTTGTGTGGCAGACAGCCCACTGCCAACTAAACTTAAGTGCTTAGATTATTTTTCTCTCTCTCCTTTCTATTTTTTTAAAATAATCTCTCTTATCCTATTAATAATATGTGTGACTTGACCCCCAGTATAAAACATGATTCCCCCAAAGTGGTTCTCTGTAAGGTTTGGTCAAAACATGATTTGTGAGAGAGATTTTTAATATATTTTATAACACTAAGTTGAATCCTAAAGGAAAAAAGCTAGAAACTCTCCTCCACAAGGATTTCATTCAGCTCACTTTTAAACTTGATCCATAATTTGATCGAATGCTCTTGGGCACTATTAAATAGTAATAATGAACTTCACCTAAAGCCCTTAGTAATTTTGTTCCACATTTCCTTCTCTAATTATCCACTATTCCCTATTTATTACTACTTCATTCTCTGCCTTCAGGCTGTCTAAAAATACTAAGAATGATAAATTAAACAATACATTTGGCATGAAGTTAACCAGTGGGGAGGGTTATAATTTAATGGGTTGTCTTCTGAATTAATTATTTCTGGATTATTTAATTGCAGTTTCTAAATAAATTTCTTAAAATATATGACATTAGAACTTACAGTATATTTCTCATAAAATTATAATGTCAAGATCACAGGTTATCATAATCATGTATTTAAGATTAATTTTATGGTAATTTTACTGTACATATATAGAGATTTACTAGTTGTATTTTTCTAAGTGTTGTCTTCTATAGAATTTAATAATATTTTCTTTAGTATCTCACCAGTGCAGATGTCTAATTGCTGACATTTTGAAACCAGTGCCTTTTCCCCTCTAAGTAATAATAACCGCTGACTTTTATATTAAAGTCATGAGTCTTACTATATGTTTATAGTTTTTAGATTAAGTAGTCGAGAACAAGATGATATGCTGTATACTATTTATTTACCCCCCTCAGTCTCATTAGAGTTCTGTGATAACCAATTCCTGATTCTCTGAGCTAAAAATCTCATTTTATCTAGAGAAACAATCATTTAGAAGAATCCACATTGCTAAATGACAAACAAGCTATTTGTGGTGTGAAATTTAACTCATATTGTGCAATTTTTTTAGTATTTTTCTTATAAAAATACTAGAGACTAGAAAATTTTTCTTAGAAAAACAGAACTTTTATGACATTTCTTATAAAGCCAATAAACAAAAACTTCTCAACCATTCATCAGCAGTCAGCAAGTCCAGAGGAAGTGGAACAGCTCATCTGGTCTTAACCTCTGGAATTTCCCCAAATTAATTCCCTGTTACATCCAGCCCACAAAAGCCTTCTCAGATTTCATGTATGAATGGCTGCAGTGGTGATCCAAAGCTCTTTACAACTTCCTTCAATCCTGTGAACTTCTGGGCAACTGCTTTTTTAATGCTTTGCAAAGCTCAGTGGTAGAAAGTTTTCACTAAGTATTAGGGTGTCATTCAACTGTAAAGTCTTTCATTTTAAAAATATATCAGGTACTTATATATATATTTTTTCTTTTAAATATTTTTCAATCTTACTACAGAAGTAGATGAAGCTTACTAGGTACTGATAACCACAGACAAGTTATATTCTTGGCACCGAGAATAAAATAGATCCTGTAAGACTTGAAAATACCTATAACTGTCTCAGAAAGAAATATTTAGTAAGATAAATGCATTTCAAAAGGAAAGTGAAATTCTTATACAGTATAGATATGAAGCACAAATTACTACAAGGACTTTGGAATACTATTTGACATAATTAAATTGAAACATGCATGCATCCAAATGACTCAGTAATTTTGTAAAAGGATACACAAGTGCACCAACAAATTTGCATTAAAATATTCATAGAAAAATATCGTATAAAATGCTCATATTGATAATATATGGATCATAGCAAATTGAGAAAGTATCTTGCAGATGGGAATACCAGAACACCTGACCTGCCTCTTGAGAAAACTATATGCACTTCAATTCAGTTCAGTCCAGTCACTCAGTCATGTCCGACTCTTTGCGACCCCATGAATCGCAGCACACCAGGCCTCCCTGTCCATCACCAACTCCCGGAGTTCACTCAGACTCACGTCAATTGAGTTGGTGATGCCATCCAGCCATCTCATCCTCTTTCGTCCCCTTCTCCTCCTGTCCCCAAGTCCCCCCAGCATCAGGGTCTTTTCCAATGAGTCAACTCTTCGCATGAGGTGGCCAAAGTATTGGAGAAGGCAATGGCACCCCACTCCAGTACTCTTGCCTGGAAAATCTCATGGACAGAGGAATCTGGTAGGCTGCAGTCGATGGGGTCGCTAAGAGTTGGACACGACTGAGCGACTTCCCTTTCGATTTTCACTTTCATATGTTGGAGAAGGAAATGGGAACCCACTCCAGTGTTCTTGGCTGGAGAATCCCATGGATGGGGGAGCTTGGTGGGTTGCCATCCATGGGGTCACACAGAGTTGGACACGACTGAAGGGACTTTGCAGCAAGAGCAGAAGCAGCACTGGACCGTGAAGAGGCTCAAGAGAGACAAAGGCTCCTAAAGTTCTTGACTCAAGGCTTGGTACCTGAAAGTACAAATTACTTTTCCACACAAAGTAAGTTCACTGTGAGTAATGATGAGGAACACTCCTGGTGGTTAAATTAAAAAGTTAAAAAAATAATTTGATGTATTTGAATAACATCTATTGTTTTTTGGCCCACTATCACCACGGTTTCCACAGTGAGCTACCTTATCGATTTCAATCTGATTCATTTCTTTCTCTCTTTTCCCAATTCAAACTACCATGAATTATTTAATTTGAGGTTTTGAAATATGTTTTCCAATTGCCCTACACATGATTCAATTTGATGTTCATGTCCATTCAGTTCAGTTCAGTTCAGTTCAGTTGCTCAGTCGTGTCTGAATCTTTGTGACCCCATGAATTGCAGCAGGCCAGGCCTCCCTGTCCATCACCATCTCCCGGAAATCACTCAGACTCACGTCCAACAAGTCCGTGATGCCATCCAGCCATCTCATCCTCTGTCGTCCCCTTCTCCTCCTGCCCCCACTCCCTCCCAGCATCACAGTCTTTTCCAATGAGTCAACTCTTCGCATGAGGTGCCTAAAGTACCGGAGCTTTCTCCTAATGGAGATTTTCCCTATTTCAAGTTTAAACAAACTCCCTCAGATAGATCTGACATAAATTACTTTTAACTGTCTTAGATAATTTTCTGGAACCACTGCTTTTAGAATTTGACAGTTATGATTGAGTAGTTTCTTTAGTGAATTTGACCACCTACCAGAAAATGATTAAACTATTTTACTTTGCTTTAGAGGCCTTCCATTGTCAGATAATTACAATTTTATTATTATTTACCCAGGTTTTCTGCACAAAGTGGCTTCTTTAGAAAGAATTCCATTCTCCAAATATTATGAAAGAGATATTCTTATTAGTTTCTTTCTTCTGCTATATGTTCATTCATTTCACATATTTTTTCTTTGTTTACTCATATTTCAACTGTTTTCCAAAGTGGTCTTTATTTCAGTTATTTCCTGAAGTTTTATTTGATTATACCAGATTGAATGATCTCCCCTTCTTTTTTTATCACTTTTATAATGCTTACAAAATGCACAGTATGATGATTAATTACACTCCCACATACCTACAAGGGTCCTATTAATATTATGTGTCAGGTATGCACATATATAGATGTAATAATATGTATGGGGGAGTGTAGAAGTGTGCCATGCTCTGTTCTACAAAATCACACAGCCATGCACAAATAAAAGAAAGAAAGCACATAACTAGAGTATACTCGAGTGTTCAACCTAGTAAATTTTTAAATTTATAAGCTATTTTATAAAACACATATCACAAGAATATATTGTATTCTTTTTAAAAATAGAAAAAAATCACTTGTAACAGATCTTAAGCAAGGAATAATTATGCCGGCATGTGCTTCAGCTTCTTGAAATGACTGTGGAATTTGCAATCCCTAAGGTAAATTTGTGAGAGAAAGTATAAAAAGTAAACATAAAAAAATGAAAATACTTGTTTAAATATCCGTTTTAACTTTTTTCAACAACTGATGACATTTCTAAGTGAAAACAAAAGGGTTTCAAATTAAGTAAATGTTTACAAACATTCTTCAGGTAATAGAAATTTTCAAATGCCCATGCATTTTTTTGTATAGCATAGTTTAAACTGATTTTCATTTAACAAAATAAAAAAATAACAGCGTGACATTTGCAGATAACTATGCCTGACTTGCTGTGTTAATTTTGTAAAGATATTAATAATTGTTTTATGTTAATTGTGTTTGAAATAGCATCCATGAAATTATAGTTTTATATTTATTTATTGTACAATTATCTAAAATTATTTTCAGTCAAAGCCACCTAGCATGTAAATAATGCTTTAAAATTTAAAACTATAGAAACAAATCACGTTTCTACTACTTTATTCATTTCCAAGTAGCATCAAAACTGCATGCATAATAAAATTTGCTGCTTTCCCCCTAAAATAATAGTCAATTAACTAGATGAATGCAAGTTTCTTTAGCAGCCTTTTTGACATATTATTACACTTTCTATTTTTTAAAAATACAAATACTACATATATGCTTTAATTCATACCCATAAGTAATAATATATAATACTTTATAAATTTAATGTGTATTATTAGGACTAATTCAACAGTAAAGATTACAATTTATAATTAAATTGTGTTGTTATGAAGGTAGAGTATAATAAATCATAACTTTCTTACACAGTTTATTATATTAGAATTTCTTTCAAACAAACATTGGAATTTAATTTTTATTTTAAGATCAAGATGTAAAGTCTTACTATAGCCTCTTACTCAATATCTGTGTCTTTTTAATTCATTATCATGTATTAGACACCTGACATATATACACAAATGGAAAGAATATTCCATCCAGTTGATTTTTTCTGAACATGCATTATATTCTCAAAAATGGGAAACTCAAAACCACAAATAATTTTATAATATTGACATATTTTTGCCACTTAAATACCAAAAGTATATAAATAATTCTATAGCAATCCATATTTCATGTAAATTTATTTTAAACATAGAAATGAAAAAATATTTTCTTTCTATTTTCTCTCTCTATATATATATTCTGTACATATATATATATACAAAATCCTTGTATATGTGTGTATATATATATATATATATATACACAAAATCCCCATGATATATATATGTATAAATATTTATGGTCCACGTGGGCATAACATAGAGTCAGAAAACCATAATGGTAATCATATTCACAATAAGTCACCTGTGTGTTTATGTCTGTCTGTGTGTATGTATACAGTCTTGACTGTACATGTGCTTACTTGCTAAGTCATGTCAGACTCTCTGTGGTCCCTTGCACTATAGCGTGATGGGCTCCTCTATACGTGATATTTTCCAGGGAAGAATGCTGGAGTGAGTTGCCATTTTCTACTCCAGGGGATCTTCCGGATGCAGAGATTGAACGTGGGTCTCTTGTGTCTCCTGCATTGGCAGGCAGATTCTTTACCACTAGGTATTTACCTGGGAAACCTAAATCTTTCATAATTTTGGACAATAAACATATCTCAATTTGTACCCAAAAAAATTTGGCATTTATTAGGTGGCTCAATAAAGAAACACATTGGAAATCCTCTCATTCTATGTTGCTTAATCTGAAAAATGAAATTAATGCTGTTGTGAGAATAAAAAAAACCTAACACATATAAAGTGTTTTGAATGCATTTGAATATGTCATTATCACTCCAAAAATTGTGGGACAATACATATGAAAATGTTAAAATCTATATGTGGATGTAATATAGTGTTTCAAATTAATATGCTAATTTCCTAATATTTAATATTTAATTATTACAGAAGGAATACAAATGAAAACATTTACTTCAAAATAATAGATATTTATGTGTAAGTATAAAATTCATATATTTTAATAAGTATAAAATATCTTTAATAATAATTTTATTAAGATTCAATAAATAGAATAATAAAATTAAGATGATGTTTATAATACACCTCATCTCTACTAATTTTAAGATTAAATATATAAAGACAACACTTCTTGGGAAACTTTTTAAATATAGATTGTACTTCTTTATATTACGCATCAATTCCAACCTCTTCTTCTTCTTTATTATAATATACATGCAGAAGATTTTTAATTGTCTTTATTCAATAGTTGTAGCTTTTTAGTGCCAATCAAAAAATAAATTTTGAAAATCACAAGCAGAGCAATTTTATGAATCATAGTAGTTTATGTCTTTCATTGCTGCCACTCTCTATACCATTGTCATACTTGACTTTTTGAACGTCAACACAAATTATTTTTTGTACAGTTTAAAATGTAAAGCAAAAAAATGAGCATACATGAAATTATCCAAGTTATTTTATGTCTCAAATCTTCATAATGCTCACCATCTGTATCACTACAATCATCTAATTCCAAATTTACACCATTCTTAAAATGTTGCAAGTTAATGAGAAATAAAATATTGATGCATAAATATGTATAATGTGAGATTGAACAAGAAAATGTATAAGAGGAATGAAAAAATGTATTTAAAATGTTGAGGGGAGAGAGGCATTGAAAATGGAGTGCCATATGAGAAAAATATTTTTAGGAAATTGTCTTTTTAATACAGAAGCTAAATAATTCTAAATGAGAGTTTCAGTATTTGGATCAAGGTAGATGAGTAGAAGATGGAACTCACCTCCCCCAAACAAAACATCAAAAAAAAAAAAAAATCAAAAAAACTCCATGTATGGAGCAATTCTCGCCAAAAGCTAACTGGAGAATGGCATAAAGACTCTTGTTCAAGCATGCTGGCAATAATATCTGGAAGGGAGTGGAATGGAAGTAGAAGGGAAAGAAATGCAGTTGGGCTGGAACTTATGCCCGTGAGAAAGATGCAGAGGAGAAAGGAGATAACAGGTGGGATGGAGAGTCTCTTTGGAGAATGAGTTGTTCAAGCTGTCTATTGGTCTCCCCAGTCCTTGAGAGGGATACAAGGAAAACAAGTCCCCTTGTTTGACTGGTGGGCTGGTGGGTCTAATAGGAAGGTTTATGGGAAGCCTGGACTAAGGGCTTCTTGCTGAAGTGCGTGTCCCTGCTTGTGAGGGAAGGCTCCAGTCCTGCTTGCCTCACATCTCAGGTTTACACTGGAGTGAGGGCTGCCACAGCTGAGGATAGATCTCAGCCGTGAGATGATGAGGTGACGCAAAGTGAAAGCCTGAGCAAGGATGGGGCAGATATTGCTGGTGCTTACATGGCTGGTGGTTCACAAAAAGTCCAGATATCTGTCAGTGGTTAAATAGCCAAAATTCAGACCCTGGCCCTTGCCAAGTGCCCACATCAGGCCTTCTTGGTCCAGCACTGCTCCATCCTGGGCAAAGGAGTTGATGCTGCAAAGGAAGGGAATGCTTACACTCAAGCAAAACTGAACCAGACCACACTCAACCTCAAGGTTTCTGCTCCAGCAGCTTGGGAACTGACACTACGCTCGATAGGTCATCACCTGACTCGTAGCCACTGAGCAGAGGAGAAGCTGCACCTCACATGTGACTCTGGCCTAAACCCTCCATTTCCAACCCCACCTCTTCCCAAGGTGATAACTGACAGCATAGCCTGATGAAAGATATGGCATGCATTCATGTTAAATCCAGTTCTTCCACTGGGTGTGTATAGATTCTACAGGGAGGCTTTCAGGCAAGGACACCCATTCAAGACTGCAATAGGTAACTGTTTCACTTAATTTTTTTCAGTTCAGCTCAGTTCAGTCTTTCAGTCGTGTCTGACTCTGTGACCTCATGGACTGCAGCACACCAGGCCTCCCTGTCCATCATTAACTTGCAGAGTTTACTCAAATTCATGTCCATTGAGTTGGTGATGCCATCCAACCATCTCATCTTCTGTAGTCCCCTTCTCCTGCCTTCAATTTTTTCCAGCAAGAGGGTCTTTTCAGTGAGTCAGTTCATCTCATCAGGTGACTAAAGTATTGGACTTTCAGCTTCAACATCATGCCTTCCAAAGAACACCCAGGACTGATCTCCTTTAGAATGGACTGCTTGGATTTCCTTGCAGTACAAGGGACTTTCAAGACTCTTCTCCTACACTGCGGTTCAAAAGCATCAATTCTTCAGCACTCAGCTTTCTTTATAGTCCAATTTTCACATCAATACGTGACCACTGGAAAAAGCATAGTCTTCGCAAGATGTACCTTTGTTGGCAAAGTAATATCTCTCCTTTTTAATATGCTATATAAGTTGGTTATAAGTTTCTTTCTAAAGAGTAAGTATCTTTTAATTACATGGCTGCACTCACCACTGCAGTGATTTTAGTGCTTTACCACTGTAAGAAAAGAAAGGGTGAAGTACAAGAATTCATTAGTAACAGAATTAGCCTCCTTTGTTTTAGAAATTTGAAATAAGACACATATTTGTGTATTTTACTTTATTACTTGAACATAGATAAGTGTGTTCATAGCATCACAGATCATTTCTACTAAAACTATTTTTCTGTAATTTATTACCCATTACAAGACAGACTTATATGACATTATAAAGGAAAGAGCGCCAGTAACTTGTTCTTTTTGTATTGATACCCTGGATTAATAGATTTTTCCTAGAGATATATGCATAATGATAGGAATATGAGAAATTCAATAACAATGCCAGGGAAACAAATAGAAGTAACTCAGATCATGTCTTTGCACTATCATGTGGAACTATGTGTCATGCTAGCTTGTGGTTTCCACTTGTTGTCTATTTCTTCACTTTAAGAAATAATGGTCTAGATATATGAACATCACACTTTTATAGAGTATTTCCATTTTTGCTCATCACTCTTTTCTATATGTTAAAGTTCAAAACAAAGATTTTGAGAAAGAGCTATCACCCAAACTGCATCACTTACCAGCATATCCAATAGATGACGTTCTACATCAGCTTGGCAAATGCTTACATGGGGCACACTTGTTTCCTAACAGTTTGATTTATGAAAAAATTGCATATAGTGTTTTATCTTATGCTAACTATAGCTATAAATAAAGTGAAAACTTGATTTTTTTACTTTTTATTTTTATTCTATTTTGCTTTACAATACTGTATTGATATTGCCATACATTGACATGAATAAGCCATGGGTGTACATGAGATCCCAATCCTGAACCCCCCTCCCACTTCCCTCCTCATATCATCTCTCTGGATCATCCCCATGCACCAGCCCCAAGCATCCTGTATCCTGTATCGAACATAGACTGGCAATTCATTTCTTACCTGATAGTATACATGTTTCAATGCCATTCTCCCAAATCATCCCACCCTCTCCCTCTCCCACAGAGTCTAAAAGTCCGTTCTATACACCTGTGTCTCTTTTGCTGTCTCGCATAGAGAGTTATCATTACCATCTTTCTAAATTCCATATATATGTGTTAGTATACTGTGTTAGTGTTTTTCTTTCTGTATAATAGCCTCCAGTTTCATCCATCTCATTAGAACTGATTCAAATGTATTTTTTTAATGGCTGAGTAATACTCCATTGTGGATATGTACCACAGCTTTCTTATCCATTCATATGCTGATGGACATCTAGGTTGTTTCCATGTCCTGGCTGTTATAAACAGTGCTGCGATGATTGTTAACAGTAAACATGACTGGACTGAGAAATACATTGGAGAAAGCAGCATCTGTTTAGAAAAGGCTGATTCTCAATCTCTTTTTGCTTTTTTAAGGATAAATTAACTAACCCTGCTGTAGCACTGATCATTTTCTGAACAAAAGATATTCTTGAAATTTGTATGTAGTAAGTGGAACAGACTGGTTCCAAATAGGAAAAAGAGTACGTCAAGGCTGTAGATTGTCACTCTGCTTATTTAACTTCTATGCAGAGTACATCATGAGAAATGCTGGGCT